>JAWQEG010002848.1:12500-102500 GCA_033782935.1 Petrolisthes cinctipes | reverse complement strand
TAATTTGATGATACTGGAACTCCCCTTGTCAAATGGGACCTGTATACCATCGCCCTTCCTGTCATAAATACACACATATATCAGTGTAATAAAATTATGGGTTGTATGTAAGAATGTAATTGTCAAATGGGACCTGTATACCATCACCCTTCCTGTCATAAATACACACATATATCAGTCTAATAAAATGGTGGGTTGTATGTAAGAATGTACTTGTCAAATGGGACCTGTATGCCATCGCCCTTCCTGTCATAAATACACACATATATCAGTGTAATATAATTGTTGGGTTGTATGTAAGAATGTATAGTAATTGGTGTTGAGTATGGTGTAATAAAATGATGGGTTGTATGTAAGAATGTATATAGTAATTGGTGTTGAGTATGGTGTAATAAAATGATGGGTTGTATGTAAGAATGTATAGTAATTGGTGTTGAGTATGGTGTAATAAAATGATGGGTTGTATGTAAGAATGTATAGTAATTGGTGTTGAGTATGGTATAATAAAATGATGGGTTGTATGTAAGAATGTATAGTAATTGGTGTTGAGTATGGTGTAATAAAATGATGGGTTGTATGTAAGAATGTATAGTAATTGGTGTTGAGTATGGTGTAATAAAATGATGGGTTGTATGTAAGAATGTATAGTAATTGGTGTTGAGTATGGTGTAATAAAATGATGGGTTGTATGTAAGAATGTATAGTAATTGGTGTTGAGTATGGTGTAATAAAATGATGGGTTGTATGTAAGAATGTATAGTAATTGGTGTTGAGTATGGTGTAATAAAATGATGGGTTGCATGTAAGAATGTAATGTTCTTATATACAATCCGATGACACACGCTACCACTACAAATTAATCTTGTGGGGAGAGTCCAAACTATTCTGGGCAACGGGTCACCATTATTTTTGTTCATCTGGTCCTGTTTCATCCCCTATTTTGGATTAGTTCAGCTAAGTATAAACACATTATTATACAGCCAAAATAATGCTATCCTGTTGCCTGGAATTATAGTTTGGAGGAATCATTTGATCCAGATTTATTTACTGTTTCCCAAGTACAGTCGGCAAAAAGAATATTGGAACCTTCCTATGGATAATTTGATTTAATTTCCATGTAAGGTTGGTTCCTGTACTTTTTTGTTGACTGTACAAGAAAGGTCTAACACTGGGTCGTATGCAAGGACATCCATGGTATATACGATGGCGTGGCTCTGTTGTTTTGTCTAAGGAGCCTTCGTATTGGTACCACACCATCGTATACAGTACACCGTGAATATTCTTGCATACCACCCATTATCTGACACACACATAGGCCTTACAACACAAAAATATATGGTATTCATAATTCTTATTTAACTTACAATATAAAGATACTGTATACATAACTCTGAGATACTCTATACAGAATTCCAACTTAATTTACAATATAAAGATACTGTATTCATAATTCTTACTTAACTTACAATATAAAGATACTGTATATATTTATTCTGACTTAATTTATAACATATAAAGATATTGTATATAAAATTCTAACCTAACTTACAATATAAAGATACTGTATATATAATTCTAACTTAACTTACAATATAAAGATACTGTATACATAATTCTAACTTAACTTACACTAAAAACTACTGTATACATAAAACTTGTGCCTTAAGTACCCATATATGTCCGAGATATCAATGACAACATTAATCATCTTGCAACACAACTCATAGCTTTGCATGTCTACGGGTGAGGAGTCGGTGGCAATGTAGATCTTGGATAAAACATCAAACAGGAACGCCTTCTCTATACACGAGTTCTGGAAAAAACAACAAAATCCTTCACTGTAACAACCATTTTTTTTTTTTAATTATTATTATTAGAGTGAATTTTATATATATATAAGAATGAATTTTGTGGAGTTTGCAAAATGTTTTATATGCACTTGTGTCTGTTTTCTTATTCTTCAGATAGTTACAAATAGAATTTAATCAAACTTTACAGGATGATTGGGCATTATGAAAACAAAAAGTGATTATAACTTTTCATGGATCTAGGTCATAAAATACAAAATACAATTAATATTTAACTGGTGAGAACGAGAGTGAAGTATGGGATGGGTTTGTCTGTAGAGTTTCTGTGGCGTTTGTAAGAGTCCACACTTCATTAACTGCCCTTCCTATTTCATTTGCAATTGGAAGTTTGACAAATGAGAAGTTGCAATGTAAAAGGCCCTAACCAAAAAATGGGTTAAAGTAGAGGAATAGTTTCAATACCTAATTAAGATATACCATTTGAACATTTTGGAAGAGAGGATAATATGATTTTTTAGTACATATATTATTAATTTTTTTTTTAAATCTTCAGAGGGTAACTCAAATATGGCTGATTTGTGGGTTACACCATTTTACTCCTCAGCTCCTCAAATGTGATAAGGAATTATTGTCCACAACTGTCCGGGATGCAACACAGCACCCCATTCTATTAAACACATTATTGAAGACTGCAACGCACACAACCACACTCACCAACAACACAACATACACTCTCTGAGGGCACTGTGAGAAAGCCCGGTTCAGGCCATGACCTTCCTCAGGAGCTCGGGGCTGCTCGGCCAGACAGCTTGAGGAACTTCAACAACAACAACAACAACAAATATAAACTCACAGATATGAAGATATTTAATAGGTTTTCAAGTGTGGGCAGCTGAGGAGTCAATTTCTGGACAACTTTACTGAAGGCCTCAAATATACTGTGGTCATAGATGGATGTTAAGGGACCCTGTGATGTAGTCAGAAAAATGGAGGTTAGCGAGTCCTTCAAATATTGCCACGAAACACACACACCTATTTGGAAGGAGCTTGTTTCGTGGCATGATCAGGAGAATTCAGAAGCCTCCAATTTTCATACACGATCACAGGGTCCTTAAGTAGAAGCTGAGGTGGATTTGTTCCATACCTGAAATATAAACAAATTATTATTGGCTAAATGAATAATTATGAAAGGACAACAATTTTGGCTACAGCATACTGGAACCAGACTCTTATAATTATGACTGGAGGTACAGCCGAGCCCGAAAATTCGCGACCACGTACTTAGATGTTTATATCATCTGAGCTGGTAACACTGTGTGGGGAAGGTGTCATTGTAGGTGAAAGATTGTATCATGTCCCTCTACTATGTTCCACCTACTCTGATTCCTCCCCAAATAAATATTACCAGCTCAAATGGCATAAATATCTAAGTACGTGGTCGCGAATTTTCGGGCTTGGCTGTACAGTCGGCGGCAAAAGTCGTATCGCCTCACTCATCACGTCTTCAAAGATAACATAAAGGTTAATCATCGAATAAACACATTCCTTACCTGAATTACTAAGTTTATCATTGGCACGTTGGTGAATGTCTCGTTGTGTTTCAAACTTGATGTCATCAGAGAGGCCGTCCACTTTGTGTATAAAAACTTTAAACTTGAGGTGTGGGTTGACTTTGTGTGCTCTTAGAACTGTCTGGTGGAGTCTGTTCAGTGCTTCCATGTAGTCAACCTGATATACAATACAAACTATAGTACCGAGATCTCATGTACAGTCACAATGAAATAACCGACGACATTTTCCTTCCATCGTTGTAAATATCTTGGTAATAAAGAACTCGTGTATGATTTTTCTGCACCTCATAATAATAATTGAGGGGGTTGAGTTGACATAAGGTGTTGTATGATTGTATTTTGATATGATACTGATCTATTTGCACGATGGAAGGAAAATGTCGGTGGTTATTTGATTGAGACTGTACAAACTCAAACAACCATATCTTACTCCATACTATAAGATACAATGTTAATGAATATGAAAGTGTACCCAACTATTCTTTATAGAGATGGATTGTAATGTACAGTCTGTTAATGTTCTAGATACCCCACCCTCGCTCAGGGACTCGCAGTTTTATCTGGTAATACTTTGAGTAGTAGGCAGGGGTATTTTACAGTGATCTGATCTGATATTGGCTGTATAAATTTCAGGGTATATATTAAACAAGGATAAGGATGCATATCTATATTATTGATGTAGTACACACTGCCATATGAGATGATAAAATGTAATCAAAAGTTCTTCGATAGGCGTAAATACCGAAGGAAAAATCAAATTATTGGCAACAAATATATAACCCGGTGTTGCCACAATATAATTTCCTGCCTACTACTCAAAGTGTTACCAGATAAAACTGTGAGTCCCTGAGCGAGGGTGAGGTATCTGGAACATTGACAGACTGTATGTGGTACTAAAGAATGACCACTATTATAGTAGCACTGGATTCCTTTACTTGTGTCAGTTACAACTTGAAAGTTATGAATGGATGGTTTGTGTCCATCCACACCTTCATTACCTTATCAACTCTAATGCTTTAACAACTCTGGAACATTCTACTTTTTTATATATATATATATATATATATATATATATATATATATATATATATATATATATATATATATATATATATATATATATATATATATATATATATATATATATATATACTGTATGTTCCAACACTGGACATTGGTTTATCAAGCCCGTTACCATGGCCCAGGTCAACTGCTACTCACACACACACACGTCACGACTTCCGAACTGGTACCCAGCCACAGAGGGAGGGAAGTGAGGGTAATTCCCAAATACTGCAGTTGTTATGGTACCAGTGAGGGTGTTTTACGAAGTTTAGTGGTCTTCTAGTTAGTGCCTCAAACTCAAATTGAAAGAGTAAATATTCTCAGGTCCTCACCTGAGAGGAATCGATCTTCCGACTTCTAGGTTATGAGTCTAGAACACTAACCACTCGGCCACACCTGACCTGTGAGTGTCTAGGCATTTCAAATGAAAATGGACCTTCTGAACCTTTCATTCTATTTCAATTGCAAGGATTTTTAGTGGACTCACCTTCTTCAATATAGAAATAAAAAACTACATATAAAAAATGAATAATGTTCATTGAGCCATTGACAAAGTGAGTAAATTACCAACCATAATTACAACTCGGCCAGACAGCTTCAACAACAACAACAACAACTCACTTGAGCATCAATAACAAACACCAGAGCTCCATGTCCACCAAATATTTTCTCTGAGTCAAAGGATGGTTTTTCAAAGAAGTCAATCTGACCTGGGAAGTCCAAAATCTTGAACTGTACAAAGGAAGAGTTGGAGATGTTTTCAGACTCTATCTTGTTTGTTGACTCCAAAGAAAGGTTTTTTTTTGGTGTCATTTTGTGGAAAACAACTTTTTGTATTGAAGACTTGCCACTCCTGTAATAAAAACAGAAATCTCAATAAGACATAATAGTTTCATTCACATGTCCTGATCAACAATAAGGAGAGTAAATGACATTTCATTTTCATTGTTCTTATTATGTTTACCTCAAACCTACAAAGTATAAATTAATTTGTTTCATACATTGGTTCATGAAGGAGTTTATGGAAGAGTTACATTATAATTGTTACACACACACCAGAGGTTCATTACAAGTTATTAATGAATTAATGAGTTTTGTCTTTGTCTAGGTGTGTTTCCCTCCTTGTTTAGAAAAACCAGGGTCATTTTTAAAGTATCACAGAGGTAAATTTTGTTCTTATGGATTTGTAGAGCTTTATTTTACACACCAGAATCTGAAATCTAGAGTCTCTTATGTCCACTGGTTTGCATATAGCATTGATTTAAAGTACGCATACTTGCATAGCAAGGCTTGCAAGACAGCCTATTCTACCTTAAAAACGATGAAATATGACTAAATAATTTTTTACAAGGCATAAAAATATATATAATTGCATTATTTACGTATTTCTGAGTAAAAGTGAATAAAATATATATCATATTCACCTGAATGGACATGAAAACAACAAAAATACAGTATCTGAGGGTAAAAATACATAACACATGCTCATGTAGTTTTGTGGCGAGCTGTCAAGTTTATATACAGGAGTAGCTTGTGTAAACAAGGCTGGAAAAATCTATATGTAAGGATGTGGAGCCCAGGAGAGGGAGTAGAGGGGGGTTTGGGTGAGCTGCTATGCTGAGAGACACGAGGCTATTCTGGTCTCCCCCCACACCCCAGAGGGTCACGTGACTCCAGTATACACAAAGACTCGTAGCTTCAGCTCAGATAAGATCAGTGGTACCAATAAAGTGGCTAGATACAGCCCATGCAGTCTTTTATAGCCCGTCATATATATACGTCCATCGGCTTCAAGGTCAAAATTTTTGGTGACGTATTAATACGTCCATCGGCTTTTAAGGGTTAATAGAACTTGACAAATATTTATAAAAAAATTACAAAGTTCAACACTCCCAAAAAACTAACTCATGCTATTGAAGCAAACAAAGAACTACTGCTAAATAAACTATATATCTATCTATAGTTCTGATGCCTCATTCCCTCCGGGAACTCCTCCCAAGGGGAAGGCCACGGCAGAAGTGTCTCCAGTTTTCCCTGTTCCAACACTCCCTTCTTACTTGGTCATATCCTCCTCTACCCCTCACGTTTCTCTCCCTTACATACTCTTCCACTCTGTTCTGCCATCTAACCGGTGGTCTGCCTCTCACACCAGGTCCCACAACTTTACTTCCATACACCTTCTTTACAAACTCCTCACCTTGCATTCTCACTACATGTCCAAACCACTTCAGTGTATTACGCTTCACTCTCTCAACCACTCCACACTCAATACCAATTGCCTTCTCACTCATACCACATCTCTCATACACACTCTTATTACTTTCTCCATCCCACCTAGACAACCCACATGCTCCTCTCAAGTAACTCATTTCCACAGCACCTATTTTAGACTGATGAGCCCTACTCCTTGTCCATGTCTCCGACGCATATGTCAGTGTTGGCAGGATTATACTATTTCGTAGTCCCCTTTTCACTTCCATACTCACACTTCTACCCTTCATAATCCTGACCAGTGATCCTATGACCTGTCTACCCCTCATTGCCCTCTCCCTAATTTCTACTTCCATACTTCCATGTTTACACATAACTGTACCCAGGTACTTAAACTCCTTCACTTCCTCCATCCTCTCACCCCTCAGAGTTAACTCACACTTGGTCCCAGTTGGTACTCCCACTATGTAAGGTGTAGCAAAGTCAATCACTTCAGTTTCTGCTCTCTCAAATACCATCACTTTACTCTTACCAACATTCACCTTCAGTTTCTTTCGTTTACACACAGACTGAAATTCGTCCACCACTCTCTGTACCTCCCTTTCACTCTCAGCCATCAACACAGTGTCATCCGCAAATAAACTTGCCACCAAGGACCAATTTGCTTCATTCAGCCTCAACTTCACCCCCAGACCATTCACTTTGTCCTTCATCTCTCTCATACAACCATCCATATACAGAATATATTGAGCAGCCACTTTATAATTATACACTATATAGTACGGTACATACAATATTTATAATACTGTACTGTAATTTATACATAATATTCAGGACCTTGACTATAATTTATACAGCATTACCATAGAGTAATGATATACATATGACATATCATAATTATTACCTACGTAGTCCCATAAGGAGAATTTTTGGTTTCTGATCCGGTGGAGATAATTGTGTGATGTGGTCTTTAGGGAAGGAACCCACTTCATAGCCAGCACCAAAGTCACCTCGGTAATGTTCGTCATCATCTGGAGTGTAGGAGGCCTGTAAGATGGTGACTATAGTAATCATATGGACATTAAGAGAATACTCATACAAGGAAAAGGTTAACATATATTTGCTCATAATATTATGGAAAAGAATGATTAAAACATCCAATTATATGTATGAAAAACTAAAAAATGCTGCACCAAATTAGAAGGACCTGTTCTTCAGAAATACCATATTATCTGTTTAATATATTTTTTCTTATTTTTTCCTCAATTTCAAAATGCCCCTTTTGAATATGCCCTATCTTGGATATGGGGCATTTGTGGAGGAAATGCCATAGAAAAAAAATAGTCTTAGAATGGTCTAAATAAGTGGGTAATGAAGGTAGAAAAACCGTACGCAATAACGGTAATTCTTTCAATATTTACCAATAATTATATCATACATTAAAAGTGAATAAAAATGTCCCCAAAAATAGAAAGGACACGGTATATAGGGCCATATTCAAGAACATCCATGGTGAATACGATGGTGTGGTACCGGTACGACGACTCCATAAACAGAGCCATCGTACCAGTACCACACCATCGTATACACCACGAATGTTTCTGAATATGGGCCTGAGATTTATTCCTGTCAAACAAACATACGAGACTGTATCCTTATAACCAGATATAAAGTAATATATAAACACCATAATTAATTTATGTATTTATTGAAAGAATTACCGTTTTGCAGCAGTGTTGCCAGATCCGGCTAGGTCCCAGTATTTTACCCCGGTCATTTATTGTACTTTATCACGATTATTTCCTGGTAGTTTGCCTAGGTTAGGTCCCGGTAGTTTGCCCAGGTTAGGTCCCGGTAGTCTGATGCGGTCTAGGTTAGGTTAGGTCAGGTCAGGTAAGGTCAGGCTAATTTTTAAAATGCCCCATTTGAATATGCCCTATCTTGGAAATCGGGCATTTGCGGAGGGAATGCCATAGATGAAAATAGTCTTAGAATGGTCTAAATAAGTGGGTAATGAAGGTAGAAAAAACGTACGCAATAACGGTAATTCATTCAATATTTACCTTAATTTAGTACCATGATTTATAATAATGTTGGGTATTATTACAGAATAACTGGGTTTTTGGCTAGGATCGCTCAGTGTTACCACATCCGGCTAGGTCCTGGGAATTTGCCCCAGTCACTTTATGATAGTTTACACCGGTTATATACCGGTAGTTTGCCCAGGTTAGGTCCCGGTAGTCTGATGTTGTCTAGGTTAGGTTAGGTCAGGTCAGGTCAGGTCAGACTAATTTCCAAATTATGTTTGTAAAACGGGGCATATCTCGAAAACGGGGCATCTCCGAAAGAAACACCATAGCATAAAAGTGTTTTAGAATGGTCCAAAATAGTGGGTAATGATACTAAAATACACAATATAGTGAACCCAGTTCTTCTGTAAATTTACCTAATGTTGTTGTCTGATGATGATTATAATAGTGTTGAGTTCAGCTGTCTAATGTTTGGAGGTGGTGGTGGTGGGTCACGTGGGTGTTGTTGTCTGTGTACAAGTGTTGCCAGATCACCACCACCATGATGATGACTGAGTCACCCGCGTTCGGGTGTAGCCTTTGCAACGGCGCTCTCTCACTGTCTTCCTCTGCAGACTCTGCAGAGAGAAAACAAAAAACAGCACCAAAGAATACATGTATACACATCATACTTTCATTTTGTATATCCTATACAACCTGCTCGTCCCTATATACTCATTTTCTCTTCAACCATACCCTTTCCAGAAATTCTTTCACACTCTCTATTATCACTGGACTGTACAGGGGTGGGATCTTCAAAGCATCGTAAGTTGTTGCCGCTACGATCACCTTTACTCTCTCGTAGCCGCCATATTTGATCGTGGCTTACGAGGATCATAAGTTGGTATCTCCAAAGCTTCATAACCTCCATCGTAGCTCACGATGATAGCCTCGTAGCGAGCGTCGCTGCCCGTTTCGTTCCGTGTGTTTTGTTCATCCCGCCACCCAGCTGACTGGCTCTCACCCAATCACAATGAAGGAAACAATATGTCCTTGGTACTGTAAGCCAATCATAACGTAGTATTACAATGTCAACAAATAAACATTGTCTCACCATCAGCTGATAGAGATAACACAGTCACCAAGTTACATCAGACAGGAATTAACAGCCTAAGACAGGTAAGTGAATTATTATACTGTGTTGATAAACATTTAACACAACAGTGGAGATAAGGCAGCTGCCCCCCCCCCCCGGGCATATTTTTAATATCACGCCAATCACTAGTATATTGTATATAGATTTTTGGTTAGGTTAGGTTTGGCTAGTTTAGTTTAAGATAGGTTAGGTTACGTACTGTAAATCAAGAACAGCATGATACAAATAGTTTACTGGTAGCTGGTTGTCATGAAAATAAATCAAAGACATTGACTGGGAGGACATTATATTATTTTAACTTCTACTGTCACTGTTTTATTTCCTTTACACCTACCTACAGTAGTTTCTATATTAATCTCAAAATCTGTACAGTTGATTGCCATTACCAAGTAACAGGCAGAAATATACCGTATGTAGTGAAATCTGGCAAGTGCAATATAATAACTAAGACTTCAAACAGTTTTATTGAAAGACAGATCAAGGAAATAAAATATGGTATTTATTGAAAGAATTACCGTTTTGTAGCAGTGTTGCCAGATCCGGCTAGGTCCCAGTATTTTGACCCTGTCATTTCCTGTACTTTACCTCGGTTATTTCCCAGTAGTTTGGCCAGGTTAGGTCCCGGTAGTCTGCCCAGGTTAGGTCCCGGTAGTCTGCCCAGGTTAGGTCCCGGTAGTCTGATGCGGTCTAGGTTAGGTTAGGTAAGGTCAGGCTAATATCAAAATGCCCCATTTGAATATCTTGGAAATGGGGCATTTGCGGAGGAAATGCCATAGAAGAAAATAGTCTTAGAATGATCTAAATAAATAGGTAATGAAGGTAGAAAAACTGTACCCAATAACGGTAATTCATTCAATATTTACCTAAAATATATAAGCATTATTTATATTGTGGATTCGGCTGTTGGCATGGGCACACATGGGTTGAAGGATGGGGGGGGGGGAGTGTCCATTGCCTGATTTAGATACAGTACCATTTTAATACGATAATCAGGTATTGTAATTTATTCTGCTTGGTTCTGCTTTGTTATTGAATTATGTACCATTTTTCGTTATATTTCAGGTGGTGACACTAGTGACACAAAGACATTCACCCACATAGAAGAGGCTATGGCTCAAGTCATTAAAGAAGTGCAAGTGTCGGGTATTTCTGTGGACTCCAAGACCCAGGCAGTATGTACAGTATATAACAGTAAAAAATATCCTGCTGTTCATCTAGGCTAGTAATATGGAAATCTTCCCTCATTGGCACTATGTGAAGTAATTACATTGAGAGTTTATATATATAAAACATACATTTTGAGCAGCATTACCTCTCAATTCCATTCAAAGTTAAACAGTGCAAATCATAAGGCCTTAGTCCTAGGAACAAATATACAAGATGTTCTCATATATCCATACCTTCAGTAAATACGGTACATGTACAGTGATGACCCAATATACAGGAGTCAAGTACATAGTGATTTATACATTTTGTGTATCATATAAATAACTCCTGTTAGCAGTTCATGTAGTCGTAAAAATTGGAGCCATGTTAATCAAAACTAAATTTGTGATGCTTTGTTGGATTCCATATGTATCATATGAGTACTTTAACCAAGTAAAAATTGCAGTACTGCTGCTGTACTTATATGTATGACTAATTATATACTGCTTTCTTTAAGAGTGACTTTACAATTTTAATTCATAACGATAATCCTTAATATTTCTCTAAAATTATATGAAAGTTGCTAATTTTCATAATTTCATAATAAGGTGATGTGGATGACCCAGGACTGCCATCAAGGGCCCCTTCACCTAGACCTGGGCCAAGTTGGCAGGACTTCGGGCCAGTTACAGTGGAAGACTGTTAGGGTTTTGACTGGCGACAGCTTGCCGAAGCTGGTAGAACCTACAACCAAGTGAGGAGCATTCGTACCACAGCTCTGTAGCCTCAAGTCGCCCTTCCTCTAGGTCAGCTGGAGGTGTGACAGCTCATCTGGAAGCTACGCTAGCTCCAGATATACTAGTTGTCCATAAGACTATAAGGGATATTTGGATGGATCTTGCAGAAAATATAGCCACAATATCAGAAACTTTGGTGAACATTAAAAAGCCTATCGTGAAAAGGTGATTTGTTTTCAAGTGTGTTTTGTTGTGTGTGTGTGATTTTTTTTTAATGATTAGTGTGGTTTAAGTTGTGTTATATTTTGTGACAGAGTTATTAGTGTGCAAGTATGTTTTTAGTTGTGTGGTTTGTGTGTAGGTTTCAATCTAAATTATTGTTAACTTCTGCTTATGTTTTTTAAGAAATTACATTATTTATTTTCATTATATATTTTGTCTTTCAAATATAGCTTTTAACATTCACATATCATGTTAGATTTATTATTCTTTGAGTAAAATAAACTTTTTTTTTCATGCATTCTTATCTTTGGCTAATAATATTAATGTCTTAGTTTTATTTACATATCAAGGTTCGAAGATTAACTATAAGGATATGCTTATGCCGTACTGTGGCTTTAATCTTATTGTATTTTAATAATTTCTCTGCCATATTTGTGATATGTCCAAGCAATGTGAAGAGTGCCAAACAAGTACTGTAGTCATTAAGGAATTGGTGTTTTTTGTTTTCAGTCATTGTTGGAAAGTACATGAGTTCAAACAGCTTTCCAATATCATAAATTTGCAGGTTTTTACTCAGGTATATATAATGTAATGAACTGTGATAATGCAGGAAACTAATAGTACAAATAGCTAGGGAGGTATCATGGATTTCTGTAAACTTTACAGGTGTCATATGTAAATAAAATGTAGGTTTTTTTATAGTCTATAATTAAAACATTTAGAAAAACCAATACCAGTCACATATTTGTTATATGCTGTTGAAAAGCATTTATTTTAGAAAAATACAAGTCTGATGTAATATGAGAACAGGTGAAAATTATGTATTAAATTATACTGTTCAATAAAATGAATTGAATTGGTTGGAAAGGTTCATGTACGGTACATGTTATTGAGACTTTTACAACATGATAATATTTGCATTAGTTAATTCTGAGACATATTTTTGTCTTTAGATTCGGGAATATGGTCAACCTTTTACACATCTCCAGTATATATCAGTAGGTATATAATTCCAGTTATTTAAATGTTACCAGCTCACACATTACATTAATGTGCTTGTAATATTTTCATTAGAAAGTCAATCAATCATAAAGAAAGTTTATCAACCTTAAGAATATCCACTTCATGCAAAGGACTATGGATTAAAGACTCATACTACATGGATTAAATTAAGTCTAACTATGCAATGAAGAATTTCTACTTTGTTTGCAGGTAACTGGAAGCCACTTTCCTGCAATTAGTAAGTCACCATTATATCCTATTATTCTTAAACACTCCAAAAGTAATGATACACAAAAAAGTATTTGTAACTTTCTATTTCACAGTGCATCAGTTTAAATTGACACTTGCAGCTCCATTCTCCTAAGCTGCTCACTGAATCCCCTCCTCTTGTTTATATTTACCGATGAGTGACAACAACAACAACCATTATGTCGCCTGTGTCGACCGCGCCAAGTGTAAATAAACTCAAATCTCACTATTTACGGGTTGTTTATCGACTACGCGACCCTGCTATCAGCCTAAAGGGTGCTTTTCAGTTCTTGTAGCACTACGAGCAAATATGGCGCATAATGGCGGACGGAAACTCCCTTACGAGGCTTTGAAGATACGATCGTAGCGGTTATGAACAACTTACGAGCAAATATGGCGCTACGAGAATCATAACTGCGGTTACGATGCTTTGAAGATCCCACCCCTGACACGGTTGTTGTTGTTGTTGTTGATGTTCTCCCAGGGCAGAATGGCCTCCTGCCCCACAGACCCCTGGTACACTCTGGTCGCAGTGAAAAAACAAATTAAAATAAAGGAGGGGCTGGCCCTATATGCCTGGGCTACCGAAGCACATCCCAAGGAAATGGGACCAGAGCTTACTGGACCAGGGAGTCTGGGGGCCTCCGACCGCCAGGGAGATTGGGGGGAAGGCTTTGATCCCACAGCCAGTGCTGTGGGCCCAAGTCCACGTTACCACAAGAGCTACAAGTGGGGCCGTACCTTCCATGAGACCAGCCCTGAAGGGACCATAAGGGGAGGGAGTTTACACTGCTGCATGCAAAGGGAAATGCACCCCCGTGTGCTGGCAGTCCACACAGCAGTGGAAAAAAAAAAAAAAAAGGCCTCCGGTTGCAGTACACCTCACGTGGATTTTTAATCCATGTGGGCAGATCTCGTCAAATCCACTAGAAAGTGACCAGATCCTACAACAATCTTTATTCTAGCCCTGTGGGGGATAACTAATATTCACAGAGAATAAAGTCAGCCCCACTGGGCCCCCCCTGACACGGTAAATACAGCTACAAAATTCATGTCGCTTCTTTTTCTTCTCTTGTTTCTGATGTGTGTGTGTGTGTCTGTATGAGTGTGTGTGTGTTGAAGGGAGACACACGAATGAATAGTTTACCTCTCTTTCCCTGGGTTATATAGGGCCAGCAGCCTTATGACACACACACACACACACACACACACAAAAAAAAAAAAAGAGAGAGAGATCAACTATGGAAAATATACAGAAATGAAAACTTAAACACACACACACACACACACACACACACACAAAAAAGAGAGAGAGATCAACTATGGAAAATATACAGAAATGAAAACTTAAACACACACACACACACACACACACACACACACTCACAAAAGAGAGAGATATCAGCTAGGGAAAATATACTTAAATTAAAACATAAATATGATATACTAAAAAAAAAAAAAAAAAAGAGAGATAACAACTAGGGAAAATATACTTAAATGAAAACATAAATATGATATACTCAAAAATAATGTAGATGGTATTGTATCTAAATTAACCTAAATGTTATACAATAAGTTACACAACATGTTAGTTTCTTAATAAAAATAAAAAAAATGATGTGTTTAACCTGTGTGAATTTAACACAAGGGGGACAAGCTTGGGGGGGATTTGGGGGGTGCGGGAGTAGGGGGGGGGGGAGGGTTAGGGGGGTGCGGGAATAGGGGGACAAGCTTAGGGGGGTGCGGGAGTAGAGGACAGGCTTGGGGGGGAGTAGGGGGACAGGCTTGGAAAGGGTTTGGGGTGTGTGGGAATAGGGGACAGGCTTTCTACCCACCCCAAGCCTGTCCCCCTATTCCTGCACCCCCCCCCCCAAGCCTATCCCCCTATTCCCGCAACCCCCAACCCTCCCCCCCTCCAAAGCCTATCCCCCTATTCCCGCACCCCCCCCCCCAAAGCCTATCCCCCTATTCTCGCAACCCCCAACCCCCCCCCCCAAAGCCTATCCCCCTATTCTCGCAACCCCCAACCCCCCCTCCTCCAAAGCCTATCCCTCTATTCCCACACACCCCCTTAATTAACCTGTGTGAATTTAACATATATTGAAAAGATAGGGTTGGAAAAAAAATGGAGTTGGAGTAATTATTCTAACCCATATAAATTTTAAAGGTTAATAAAACAGACTTACTGATATCAGATAAGTTGAATTAAGGGGGTGCAGGAATAGGGGGACAGGCTTGGGGGGGCTTAGGGGGGTGCGGGAGTAGAGGACGGGCTTAGTGGGGGGGTTTGGTTGGTGCGGGAGTATGGGGACAGACTGGGGGGGGTTTTGGGGGGTGCGGGAGTAGAGGACAGGCTTGGGGGGGTTTAGGGGGATGCTGGAGTAGGGGGACAGGCTTGTGGGGGTTTTGGGGGGTGCGGGAGTAGGAGGACAGGCTTGGGGGGGTTTTGGGGGGTGCGGGAGTATGGGGGGGTTTTGGGGGGGGTTAGGGGGGCGCGGAAGTAGAGGACAGGCTTGGGGGGGGGGTTTGGTTGGTGCGGGAGTATGGGGACAGGCTGGGGGGGGGGTTTTGGGTGGTGCGGGAGTAGAGGACAGGCTTGGGGGGTGCGGGAATAGGGAGACAGGCTTGGGTGGGGGTCTTGTGGGGTGCGGGAGTAGAGAACAGGCTTGGGGGGGGGGGTTTGGTTGGTGCGGGAGTAGGGGGACAAGCTTGGGTTTTTTTTGGGGGGGTGCGGGAATAGGGGGACAGGCTTAGGGGGGTGTGGGAGTAGGGGGACAGGCTTGGGAGGGGTTTGGTTGGTGCAGGAGTATGGGGACAGGCTTGGGGGGGGTTATGGGGGTGCAGGAATAGGGGACAGGCTTTCTACCCACCCCAAATTTAAAGGTTAACAAAACAGTACTGTAATCTGTAGACTTATTTGATTCTGTTAGGATGGAGTATTACATAAATATTTTCCTTGGCCCCAGACTGAAATATTGGCTTCAGGTTTTCAGACAACAATTAAGGTAAGTATATAATGAATTAAAGTCAATCCTGATTTTTTTTAGACTTTCTCAAGCTACGAACAAAAGCAGGAAATTATTGATTCTAAAATACGTGACTTCTCCTCATAGTAAAAGTTAAAAGTTATAATGGTCTCATGTACTGTACTGATGATGACAATACGGTATGTACAGCCACAATCAAATATCCACCAACACTTTCCTTCCATCTTAGTAAATATCTTGGTAATAAAGAACAACACGTGTATGATTTTGCAGCACCTCATAAAAATAATAAATATCTTGGTAATAAAGAACAACATGTGTTTAATTTTACTGCACCTCATAATAATAATAATAATAATAATAATAATAATAAATATCTATCTCTCTATCTATAGCTCTGACGCCTCGCTCCCTCCGGGAACTCCCCCCAAGGGGGTGGCCACGGCAGAAGTGTCTCCAGTTCTCCCTGTTCCAACACTCCCTCCTTACTTGGTCCATCCCTACTCTACCCCTCACGTTTCTCTCCTTTACATACTCTTCCACTCTGTTCTGCCATCTGACCGGAGGTCTGCCTCTCACACCAGGTCCTACAACTTCACTTCCATACACCTTCTTTACAAACTCCTCGCCTTGCATTCTCTCTACATGTCCAAACCATCTCAATGTATCACGTTTCACTCTCTCAACCACTCCACACTCAATGCCAATTGCCTTCTCACTCATACCACATCTCTCATACACACTCTCATTACTTTCTCCATCCCATCTAGTAAGTCCACATGCTCCTCTCAAGTAACTCATTTCCACAGCACCTATTCTAGACTGATGCGCCCTACTCCATGTCCATGTCTCCGACGCATATGTCAGTGTTGGCAGGATTATACTATTTCGTAGTCCCCTTTTCACTTCCATACTCACACTTCTACCCTTCATAATCCTTCCCAGTGATCCTATGACCTGTCTACCCTTCACTGCTCTCTCCCTAATTTCTCCTTCCATACTTCCATGTTTACACATAACTGTACCCAGGTACTTAAACTCCTTCACTTCCTCCATCCTCTCGCCCCTCAGAGTTATCTCACACTTCGTCCCAGTTGGTACAGCCACTCTGTAAGGTGTAGCAAAGTCAATCACTTCAGTTTCTGCTCTTTCAAATACCATCACTTTACTTTTATCTACATTCACCTTCAATTTCCTTCGTTTACACACAGACTGAAATTCGTCCACCACTCTCTGTAAATTCCTTTCATTCTCAGCCATCAGCACAGTGTCATCCGCAAACAAACTTGCCACCAGGGACCAATTTGCTTCGTTCAGCCTCAACTTCACCCCCAGACCATTCACTTTGGCTTTCACCTCTCTCATACAACCATCCATATATATATTGAACAACCATGGTGACATAACACACCCCTGTCTCAGCCCTACACTAATATTAAAACTCTCACTTAAATCACCCTCTACCCGTACACATGCTTTTGCATCTGCATAAAAAGCCTCAATACCTTTCAGCAAAGGCCCCCCAACACCATAAATTCTCAACACCTCTGTCATAGCTTTCCTATCAACTCTATCGTATGCCTTCTCCAAATCCATGAAGGCAGCATACAACTTCTTAACCTTCCCAATATATTTCTCAACAATTGATTTTAATGCAAATATTTGGTCCACACATCCTCTACCCTTTCTGAACCCTCCCTGCTCCTCACTAACTTTATTCCCTGTTACTTCAACCAGTCTTTCAGTAAGAACCTTCCAGTAAACCTTCCCCGGTACACTAAGAAGACTTATTCCCCTATAGCTACCACACTCATCCTTACTGACCTTCCCCTTATACAAAGGTACAATTATGGCTCTCCTCCAATCCTCTGGCACCTCTCCCTGCCTCCACGCCAATGTACATATAAGCCATAAATATCTTGGTAATAAAGAACAACATGTGTTTAATTTTGCTGCACCTCATAATAATAATAATAATAAATATCTTGGTAATAAAGAACAACACGTGTATGATTTTGCAGCACCTCATAATAATAATAATAATAATAATAAATATCTTGGTAATGAAGAACAACACGTGTATGATTTTGCAGCACCTTATAATAATAATTGAGGGGGTTGAGTTGACGTAAGGTGTTGTTGTATGATTATATTTTGATATGATGCCGATTTATTTGCACGATGGAAGGAAAGTGTCGGGGTATATTTGATTGTGGCTGTACAGTATATAAGCCTACAGTACTCTTTAGGTAATTGTTATGTAATTTTAAGTATATATGGTCTATAAAATCTGAATGGCTGTTCTTTTCATCAAATATTACATCAGAATACTATTGACAAATAATATTGTAGATAACAGAAACAGGTTATAATTACTCATTTTAAATATTATGCATGAATGTTATTAAAGTATGGATGTTTTAGCAATTAGGTCGATCTTTAAATCTGTCGTAAATATTAGGTTGTGGATAATTTATTATGTAATTTGCTTATAATGCATATACCAAGCAAGGTTTCTTCTATTCTCAAGTACACTCGTGATACGTAATTTCTGACCAGAGATGAATGGCACACACACACACACATACCCTGCATTCGAACTCAGCCTCTATAGGTGTACTGGGTGGGGAAATGAACAATACCAGGCGATTCGAAGCTTTCTGCTGCTCACACTCTGGTCAGAAATTGTGTATCACGAGTGTACTTTAGCCACAAGGACTTTATTAGTATTACTGTAGGAGGACGGACCACTCTTATACGAGTTTTGGTCGTCGCGGTACAGCAGAGCCACCTAGCGGCTGATAGGAATCACTAACAGCTGCTCCTTGACTTTCACAGGAGCGGTGGAAGTTTTTTTGCAGTTTTTGGTTGGTTATGATTGATTTTTTTTACTGGAACCAGCACCTTTAAATGGAATAATTAAGTACTTATCATTATTCCGCTTTTCAAAAATACTGAAACGCGAATATTTACATAATTAAAGTAGCAACTTAAGCTACCAAGTACAGATTGAATTGATTGTCATAGTTATACCTAAAGTATACTGTAAGTATACTGTATAAGGTGGTAATACTTATACGATGGAAGGAAAGTGTCGGTGGATATTTGATTGTGGCTGTACAATATGTTTTTTTTAAACAATATATTAGGGTTTTGTCGTAAATATTATCGTAATTCATTATGTAGTTTGACCAAAATGAATATAATTATTTATTCTATAGCCATATAATTAGCACCAAAGGTCGTGGGCGCTACTAATAAAGAAAATCAGTCTTATATATGAATGAGGATCGATAAAGGGAAGCAGACGGGAACTAAAGTGATGATTCCCCCCGGCCGCTAGAGGCGCCACCGTCACAGCCAGCCACAACGATGACACCAAAATAAACACAGAGTAATCTATCCTTCTCTCAGGACCAAAATAAACCCAGAGTGATCTATCCTTCTCCCTGGACTAATAAAATCCTCGGCAAGTCACTCAATCAGTGTTGCCAGGTGCTGGAAAACTTATCTGTTTTTAGATAGTTTTGAAGTCCACACAAGGAAATTATATAAAGATAATAATATTAAAAGATTGTTTAAGAGTAATCAGGGTAATTTCTACCAGATGATGAAATACCAAAATGACCGTCAATGTTCAAGAGTAAACAGAGAATTATTGAGGTAAAAAGGGAAATTCAGGGGCCGGATTCTTAAAGCAACTTAGGACATCCTATCTCATTTGGGATGTCCTAACTTCCCCAGGCGAGTTAGGTCCACATACTCAAAACACTAAGACATCATTCTCAAAACAATTTCGGCACTGTGGGCAGCCATCTTGTGAGGACTTAAGACACGTAGATTTAGGACAGCTTCAGAGCAGTCCTAAGTGAAGTTAAGACATCGAAACACATAGAAAACGTTAAATTAGTCGATAGAGCGATCCTCCCGTGGCTCTCCCCGTTGCTATCCCACCAAAACACCATCACCCACGGCACGTGTGAACATTGTTGTTGTGGGAGAGCTGAATGAACTGAACACCGAGTGCTAAACGTGATGGAACTGTGGTTTGCGTATGAGAATAGGCGTCGCCTCCGGAGGGAAAGAGTGTATAGGGATCCATTGGACCCACTACATGTTAGTGAAGAACATTTACTTCGCTATTATAGATTTCCTCGGCAAGAAATCTTGAACTTGTGCCAGGAACTTGACCCACATGTTCGTCGACGAACGAGGAGATCTCATGCTATACCAACACACACGCAAGTGTTAGTAACTCTACGAGTACTAGCTAGTGGAACATTTCAAAGTGTGATTGGAGACTCTGCTGGAGTAACTCAGTCAAGTGTGAGTAGAGTGGTAAACTCGGTAGTACATTTGTTGGCTGAGAAGGCAAGGGTGGAAATAAAAATGCCCTCAGGTATTGTGGAAATTGGCAGAGCCTGCAGAGGATTCCATGCAGTGAATGGCTTTCCCCGAGTGATTGGAGCCATTGATGGTACTCATATACCTATCAAGGCTCCAAATATAAATCCACAAGTATATGTTAATAGGAAAGGCTACCACTCCCTGAATGTGCAGTGTGTTTGCACCAGTGAGAAAATAATTATGCATTATAGTGTGAGATACCCTGGCAGTACCCACGACTCCTTCATCTGGAATAATAGTCGTCTTCGGGCTCGATTCGCTGCAGGGGAATTTCAAGACTACCTTCTACTAGGTAAGGTTTAGGTCTTGTGCATATATTTACTTATCTATTTATTTGGTAAATATTGAAAGAATTACCGTTATTGCGTACAGTTTTTCTACCTTCATTACCCACTTATTTGGACCATTCTATGGCATTTCTTCTACAAATTCCCCATTTCCAAAATAGGGCATATTCTAATGGGGCATTTTGAAATTAGCCTAACCTTACCTTACCTAACCTAAACAACATCAGACTACCGGGACCTAACCTGGGCAAACTACCGGGAAATAACCGAGGTAAGGTACCGTACAGGAAATGACCGAGGCAAAATACTGGGATCTAGCCGAATCTGGCAACACTGCTACAAAACGGTAATTCTTTCAATAAATACCATTTATTCTTGTGGTAATTAATAATGGAAAGTTTAGGTTAGGTTATATTTAACCAAGTGGTTACTTCAGTCAAGATACTGTACAATGATTTTCCCTCACAGATACAGTCAGTTTATCCTTAGCATTCTAAAGAGGGAATCATGTGCGTACTTCAATTAATTGAGAATCTTTGCATAATTATGCCTAGGCCTATAAAACATGACATACGAATAGCACACACTAATGTCCAGTCAGTCTCAGGAATTCTTATACACCACTGTGACATCAAGGGTTCGTAACAACTAGCAAATTCAGTAGGCCTACATTAATAATCTAACACCAAACTTTACTAGTAATGTTATTTGGCTAATATTTAAATCAGTCAGCATGACAATGCCTATAGTATATAATTTATGTACAGATTAAAGACCTCTATTAACCAATGCTCTGTGTATGAATTCCTGAGGTAGACTGAACATGTTATATATATATATATATAATTTATATCTCGGTAGGCCTATGGGCTCGATCCCGACGCTCGGGGTACGAAGGCCATATAAAATGTATGGTCGTCTTATCCTGAGCATCGGGCATCGGAACCGACGATATGTTCGTGTCTACGGCTCTATATAGTAAAGATAATCTGCGTTCTTAACTCACTCCTTAGAAAATGATATTGTACTGTACATTCTTATGATTCTACGACTCCATCCATTGAGACCACATTTTTGCAATCCATTATACCCAATGATTAAAGTAAAATTATTATGGTTTTTGTCAAAAGCCATTATGAAGAAGTCAGCTGTTAAATATTGGTTTTATCTTTTTACAGGGGACAGTGGGTATCCCCTGGAACGGTACCTCCTCACTCCGTTTGCCAACCCCAGGACAAGAGGAGAGGAGCGGTACAACCGGAGCCACACACGGACAAGGGTCATAATTGAGCAGACTTTTGGACTCCTTAAGTCCCGCTTCAGATGCCTGCACCACTCTGGTGGGTCTCTGCAGTATGAGCCCAGGAAGTGTGCCAAGATGGTTATGGCCTGCATGTACCTCCACAACAAATGTGTGAGGCGCAGAGTCCCACTTCCTGAGGTGTTGCTGGAGGCAGTAGGTGAAGATGAGGAAGACCCAGATGATCCACCACCCCTGCAGGAGGCTGCCGATGCGAGACTACGACCGCCTCCAGGCTTCCAAACACGTAATAATATTGTAGATAATTTCTTTGCATGAAATAAACTTGGTAAAATGAAATAAATCCATTGTTATTAATTACTGCATCTCCTACTTATCCCAATAACACTCTCAAAACTACATTTTACCAGTAATAAAGACTTTGTGAAAATATAACTAAGATTACATTCAACTGTTTATTGTACAAAAGTAGCACACTATAAAATTAAATACAGTACAGAAATAAAATATTATCAC
This sequence comes from Petrolisthes cinctipes, assembly GCA_033782935.1. Lineage (NCBI taxonomy): Eukaryota > Metazoa > Arthropoda > Malacostraca > Decapoda > Porcellanidae > Petrolisthes > Petrolisthes cinctipes. The sequence continues at coordinate 79,866 of JAWQEG010002848.1, read as the reverse complement.
AGCAACATGACACACCCAAAATATATTCACATTTGAAAACAAAATTAAAGTTAGTGAGGTAGTGAGAGTTCTGTTAGCACAATCACTGTACAGCTACAATAACACTAAAAACTACATTTTACCAGTAATAACGACTTTCTGAAAATATAATTCTGTATTACATTCAACTGTACAGAAGCAGCACACTATAAAATAACCTACTGAGTTTGGCACAGTATCACATTGTTTGTAAATATAAAAAAATGTTTTCTTCCAAAAGAAATTAAATCTTTCTCATATCAAGTTTTTCCAACAAAATACTAATACTAATGAACAATACAGTACAGTATATACCCTTAAGGGGCCGGACATTTGATTAGTTCAGGCCAAACTTGACTAAGCTAGAAAACTTAAAAATTAAATACAGTACAGAGATCAAATATTATCACATATGTATAGAAGCAGCACACTATAAAATAACCTGAGTTTGGCACATTATCACATTGTGGCAGTGGATGAAAGGTTGAGGAAGGATGTGTATGATGCAAAAGTGGTGAGAGGAATGGTCCAATGCTCCGACCATTTTGCGGTGTTGGCAAGGATGAAGGTTTGGGGTAAGTGGGAATATAGGAGGAGGAATGAAGGGGTAAGGAACAAGAGGGAGGTGGCTAGTGGGAAACTAGATCTAGCAGAGTATAGGGAGGAATATAAGAGGAGGGTGGGTGAGGTGCTGGGGGATGCAAGGATGGGGATATGGGAGTGAATGCTGTGTATGAAATGTTTAAGACAATAGTATTGAGGACAGCAGCAGAAGTAGTGGGATACAAGACACAGAAGAGGGGCAAGAAAGGGAGTGCTTGCTGGTCAGAAGAAGTGAAAGATGCCGTAGAGAAGAAAAGGAAGGCATATAGGAGAACATTACAGAGGAATGTGTCAGGAGAAGTGAGAGAGATGGAAGAGGGAATATAATGTATTTAAGAGACAAGTGAAAAGGATGGTGAGTGAGAGTGGATGAGGAGTTTGGTAGGAAACTGAGTGAAAAGTTTAAAGAGAACAAGAAATTATTCTGGAAGGAGGTGAAGAGAGAAAGAGAAGGAAAGTCTGGTAGCGCGAGAATGAAATTACTGTGAGTGGAAGTAAGGAAGTGAAAGAAGTGTGGAAGTGACATTTTGATGGTCTGATGAATGGGGGGATGGGAGGGGAGGTGGTGGTGACATGCATTGGGATGGAGGCAGGTGGTAGACGACAGGGTGTACAAGGAGAATTAGGAAGGGAAGAGGTTAGGAAAGCAATAGGAAAGTTGAAGATGGGAAAGGCACCGGGGAACAGTTCTGTGTAAACATGGAAATATGGAAGGAGAAATCAGGGAGAGAGCAGTGAGGGGCAAGCAGGTCATCGGTTCACTGGGGAGGATTATGAAGGGTAGGAGTGTGAGTATGGAAGGTATCACATTGTTTGTAAATATAACAATAATTAAATACAGTACAGTAATAAAATACTATCACACACCCAAAACAAAATAAAGTTAGTGAGGTAGTGAGAGTTCTGTTAGCATAATCACATATTGGATTGGACACATGATTGCATTGGTTGGGTAAATAATACCGTATGAGGATGGAACCTTCATTTGACAAGGTTTCATCAACTGAAAAATTATTTGGAGACTAGTCATCAAATAAAGGCTTCATCCTCAAGTGGTTTTGTTTACCAAACAGCATGGAAAAAAATAATCAATTATGGCCTTTGATGTCGGTTGGCTAACTCTGCAAGTTCTTCAAGTGCAGAGGCAATTCTTGGAAGGCTGCCTCTCAACACTTGCAGAATTTCTCCCTGTACTGCCAGCATCTGGTCACCGATACCGGGCTGTGGACTGGCACGGCGGCTGCCAACACGGCTACTGGTGCTACGACTTTGAGATCTACTTGCTGGAGGTGGTGATCTAGAGTAGGCATGGTCGTCAAAAGTCACTGTCTGGGGAATGGTGATGTTGCCTGATGGTTCGTGACTTTGGATAGTTTCTAACAGGCCTGAACTCTCAAAGTCAATATGTTCTGCAGACAGTGACTGTGATGACTCCATAGACATTGTAAAGTGGCGTGTTGTGTCATCTACTGCCACCAAAATATCAAGTCCCTGACTGTCCCAGGAGGTAGAGGGTTCCAGGTGAAATGTCGTTGACAATGGCCTGGCTCTAGCAGCACCAGAGGTAGACTGAGGCTCATCTGTAACAATAAGAAATGCTGTGGTGTTTATGTAATAAGGTTACAATGAAAAAGGAACTGCAATGTATAGTGGGGGCAATAAACACGGGGCCGCCTTTCTCCTTTAAGTTTCTTCTTGCTTAGTGCTTCTTCCTCAAAGTCTCCTGTCTGCATTGCAGTTCCTTTGGTAATACTGTTCATACATTTCACTGTCACCCAACATATATAAATACAATCACTCTTGGCCTGAACAGCAAGAGAAAACAAACGTAAGTTACCTACATCACCATTCTGCATCTGCTGATTATTGTGTACAACAGTGGTTCTCACGGGTGCCATGGACAGTGCCTAGGGGTGCCACAAGATTGTCATGAATTTTGTCTTGGCTAGATCATCTCAAGGTACATTTGTAAAACTGTTTGTAGCAGGCTGCCTATAATTAATTGTCGGTGTAGGAAGGTACTCGCTCTAATATTTTTCTAAAATATAGGTAGATACTGTATTTCCTTTTGAACACTTGTAATAATAATAATAATAATAATAACAACGGCAACAGAATGTAATAGTACTCCTTGCGTAACCAAATGTAACCACATGTATCTCACTAAATCAGGTTAGCTTTTGTTTGTTTTGCTTATTTGATTATCAGTGATTATCATGCCTTTTTTTTCTTCTTTTTATGCTAGTCTGCATTTATAACTCTTAAATTAATCTACTTCTAATATTCTGAATCTAATGCTACTGATCAGTTCTATGTTTGGGCATGTACTGTACCATATGTTAATTTTGGTTTGAGTATGGATAATAATTTAAATAATTAATTAAAGTAATTTAAACAGCTACAATTGTATATCAAAAGTTAATTCATGTGAGGAGGGGTGATGGTGAAAAAGGGGTGCCACAGAAAGGATTATATAAATTCAGGGTGCCATCACTGAAAAAAGATTGAGAACCACTGGTGAACAACATCTTCAATACAGTATGTATTGCATCTCGTCAACCTACTGAAGATTACATAATGAACATCAGCTAAGATCAATAACATCTTCACTACCAATTATGCATCTACTTACTGGGTTGTGGTGCATGCTCATCAAGTGTCCCTGTCAACGGCATGGGTCTGACAACACTACCAGCAGAGGTCGATGGCAGAGGCTCATCTGTAACAATAATATGTGCGGTGTTATGCAACAGTATATCCAGTACTAATGCAACATGTTTACTTTGAGCTTTTGTAGTAACAAACAACACATAATAACCATAATACTGCATGCATAAAAAAGACACAAATACAGTACAGAATTGGGGCCTTGCATTCCACTGCACTCTATAAGTTATTTCAGACCTTAACGTACCTGGCCTAACAATACAAAGTCACCGAGGAAAGCATGACAATCCCTTACACAGCCCTTCCATTATCTTCTGTGAGAGAATATAGTCACAATATGCACTCCGTAAAAATTAGTCAAATTTACCAGCAGTGATGTCCTCGCTTTCGAAAGGGCCAGAGATCCCCTCAATAGCCTCTGTCTCGATGAGAGCAAGCATTGCCTCCTCTGTAGGCTTCCAGTCCTTTGTGTCAGGTATTCCACCACCTGTAAAAGCCATGAAATTACAGTCATATCTAAGATGAACAGTAGTATCGTTGCAGCATTGCTTTAAGTAGTCAAACTCTAGTACTGTATACTGTATTGAACTTCTTGAATGCTTAATTTCTTTCTGTATTGTGAAGTATAATTCTGCCAATCTTTCTCAATACATTACATTAGTAGATGAAATTCCAAAAACTATCCTACATCATAAATTATTTAATGATCACTTAAGGTAGCCTACATATTGTACCCAAAATTTCTGGTAAATTTTTAGTATCATGCTTTTCTTAAATTACATACCTAACCTAATGTACAGTATATAGACTGAGTTAACAAATTCTATAATGCACACTATTAAAAGTAAAATAATGCAAGAACAACTGAAAATATTTACTCTAATGCAGTTCTCTAATATGTTTTTCCCAAGTCAGGTTTTGGGAATTAGCCTGACCTAACCAAACCTCAGAACCACAGCAGACTACCGGGACCTAACTGGAGCAAACCGTTATGAAGAAAGGTCCATATAGGTCTACTAGTGAGTAACAATGGAAGAAACAATCTACTACACAATGGCAATACAGTAAATAAATACCATAGAGAAACTAATAATCAATGGTTATTATGAACATCAATTTTCAATGATGTAAGGACTTACCTGTCACTCTGATTTCACTCCTTTCTTGGCTGCCTTCTTTTTCACGTCGAACCTGAAAGTTCTGAATTTTTTCTTAACTTCCTGCACATCCCTCGAGACTCTGCTAATGCTGTTCACAGACTCGGTGACTGCCCTCCACTCATTGTCTTTCTCTTTAGCAGTTCAGAGGATAATACACCCATTTTCACTGTCTTCCTTGTTGCCATTTCTTGCAGCATCATCAGTAACTCTTCGTCTGTGAAGTTCGCAGCTGTTCTTTTCTTCTCTGGTGGTGACATGGTAGAATGATGGCTTCAAAACTTAGTGCGACGTTACCACTGATGCTGACAGTCTCTTTGCGGGAGACAAGAGAGAGATAAGGCTGCAGGCACTATGTCACACCTCCCAGCGTCCCTTTATGTTTACACAACACAGCTGATAGGATCCTTATTGGCACAGTTGCATTCATTGCTTTCTATTGGCTGGATACACTTGAAAGACGCCACCTGATTGGCTGAAGGTTTTCCGAGGTCCTAGAGGAATAGGACGTCCCAAGTGGTTAGGAACAGTTTAGGACGTCCGAAAAATGTTTTGAGTATCGGGACTTACGACACGAAATAGGATGTCCTAAACTGTTCCTAAGATCGGACGTCCTAAGTGAGATAGGACGTCCCAAATGAGATAGGATGTCCTAAGTTAAGAACCGTTTTGAGAATCCGGCCCCTGATGTTGAAGTTGTGGGTATAATGCCAAATAGATCTGGCAACACTGGCGTACTGACAGTGAAGCAGTATTGCCAAGTATGGACAATTAGAAGTACCAATTGGGATATTATATTAATTAAGATTGTTTAGGAGTAAAATTTCTACCAGACGAAATTTCAAGAATAAAATAATGGTAAATATAAATAATAATAAAGAATAATGGTAAATATAAACAGGAAAATTATTGAGGTAAAAAAAAAAGGGACATTCTGATGATATTGAAGTTGAGGGTATGATGCCAAATAGATCTGGCAACACTGACAGTAAGACCTCCTCTGATCTGGCAACACTGCAGAGAGCGATGAATTGTCTGAATGGAATCTGGATATAGTAGGTGTGACAGAAACACAGTTACGTGAGAGAGTGAAGATGAGCAGTGATATGTACAGTATGATTGGACAGGGACGGAGTAAATGGAAGAAGAAGGGTGGAGGTGTTGGATTATTAGTTAGACATGACATAGACGTGGACATAGAGGAAGTGAAAACAGGTGAATGTGAAATGAGTGAGGACATCATGGCTGTGTACCTTAATGTAAAGATGGAAGGGAAGTATGAAAGGATCCTGTTGATTGTGTGCTATATGACTGTAGAGGGTCCAGGAGCGAGACGAGATAATGAAAGAAAATACATGATAATAGGTAGGTTGATTGCGGGAAATAGACAAAGAGAGACTATTGTCATGGGCGATATGAATGGACATATAGGAATTTTAGGAGAGGAAGTGAATAGAAATGGGGAACTTTTACTGAATTTCACGGAAGAGTATGGTCTAGAGAACTTGAATGTGACAATAGGTGAGGGACGTGCGACATGGTCCAGGTTAGGGAGTGAATCTGTGATTGATTATGTGCTAGTGAATGAAATGGCCAGGAGGAGGGTACAGTATATGTGGGTTGATGAGGAGAGGAGGATAGATTTGATGAGTGACCATAACATGATAGTATTAGAATATGACTGTGTGAGAAAGGTAGCTAAGAATGTAGTAAAAGGAGGGCAGAAATGGAGAATACGAGAAGCAAGATGGGACTTGTATAAGTGTGATTTGAGGAGCATGGAATGGACTATGGATGGAGGAGTGGATGAACTGAATGATTCCCTGATTAGGAAAGTGACAGAGGTGGGTGAGAGAAGGATAGGAAGGGTGAGGAATAGTAAAAAAAGAAGATTGATGAAGAGCTGGTGGAATGAAGATATTGAGAATGCGAGGAAGAAGAGGAAGGAGAGTAATAAGAAGTGTAGAAGACTAAGGAAAAATGTAGGCAATAGTGAGGAAGATAGAATAGCATATGAGGAGGCATGGAAGGAGTATGAACGTAGACAGAAGGAGGTAAAAAAACTGATCAGGAAAGCCAGAGTTGTGGATGACAAGAAAGTGGTAGAGAGTTTGTGTGCCAAGGGAGAGGAAGGTGGTAAAGAGTGGTATGACTTCTTAAGGGGTGAGAAGCAGAAGGAGAGAATCAAAGTGGATGAATTAGTGGTTGGAGGAAACATAGTGAGGGACACAAGGGACAAGGTGAATGCTATAAAGGAATTCTGGGAGGAAATAGGTGGTGTGAATGAGGCAGAAGACAGGAGTGATGTGAGGTTTGAATTGGAAACAAGAATAGAGGAGGATATGAATGATGAAATAAGTAGAGCTGAGATTAGGAAGTATGTAGGGAAACTGAAAGCAGGTAAAGCAGCAGGCAGGGATGGGGTCCCGTATGAGTTCTACAAGGAGGGAGGGGAAGGAGTATTAGAAGGCCTTTACTCTCTATTCAGAGCAATCTGGGTAGAGGAAAAAGTGCCAAGTAAGTGGAATGAGAGTAGAGTGACTGTGTTGCATAAGGGAGGACACAAGAGTAAGAGGGAGCTTAGGAACTATAGGCCTATAGCTCTAACAGATACAGTATCAAAGGTGTTTTGTGGGATCCTGAATGAAAGGTTGAAAGAGAATGTGGAGAGGTACAAAGTGATGGGAGAGGAACAGAATGGTTTTAGGACAGATAGGAGAGGGGAGGATAATATGTTCGTAGTGAGAGAAGTTATTGAAAAAATGGTGAAAGATAACAGGAAAGTTTACTTAGCATTTCTAGACATTGAGAAGGCGTATGACAGAGTTAACAGGTATAAGCTAGGCAAGGTGTTGGAGAGAGTGGGAGTTAGTAGCAAGGTAATGAATATTATAATGAGTATGTATAAGGAAACCAGGGCAGTGTACAGTATGGGCGATTTAGAGACAGGGTGGGTGGAGAGTAAGAGAGGTGTGAGGCAAGGATGCGTACTTTCACCATTGTTGTTTGGTCTGTATACAGAGGAACTAGCTGCACGAGTAAGGAAGAAAGGTTTAGGGATTCAGGTAGGGGAGTATGTACTGAGTATTTTGTTGTATGCAGATGATGTGGTGATTCTGAGTGAGACAGGTGAGACACTGCAGAGAATACTTGATGTAGTTACTGAGTATGGGAATTATTTTAATGTCAAGTTTGGGAGTGATAAGAGCAAAGTATTGGTAGTGAATGGGGATGACCGGGATATAGGTAGAACGTGGAGACTGGGTGAAAATGTGATTGAAAGGACACAAGAGTATAGATACTTAGGAATAATTGTGGATGAGAAAGGGTGTGATAGGACAAAGACTGATAGGTTATCAAGAGCAAACCAGTGGGTAGGAAGACTAGGAAGTGTGGCAAGGTGTAGAGCCAATAAGTATGAGGTAGTGTGTGGTGTATGGAAAGGTATGGCTGTACCTGGACTCATGTATGGACTGGAGACTATGACATGGACAGTGAATGACTTGAACAGACTGGAAGTAGTACAGAATAGGATAGGAAGAACAGCATTAGGTGCAAACAAGTATGTAGGTGTGGAAGCAATAAGAGGTGAAGCTGGATGGAGTACGTTTGAGGAGAGGATAGCCAAAGGAGTGTTGAGATATAAGGTTAGACTAGAGGGAATGAATGAAGACAGATGGGCTCGAAGAGTGTATAAATGGACAGGACGGTACACCAAGTGGAGAAGGATGTGTGATAAGAGAATGGAAAAGTGTGGAATGCAGTACCCAATGCTAGATGAAAGGGGCAGATGGAGTGATGAGAAATGGATGAATGAGTTTAAGAGACGAATACAAGAAATAGGCAGAGATGAATGGATGAGAGGCATAAGTCAGAAGAGCACGCTAGATTGGTACTCCTCTAAGGACATACCAAGGAGTGAATTGTTCTATGATGGTAGCTGGGGAAGTGAGCTGATGTTTAAGGCAAGAACGAAGTCACTGGAGGTGAATGACAGAATTTATAGATGGAGTAATGAAGGTAGTAAGGTGTGTGGGATGTGTGAGAGTAGGGAAGATGAGACAGTAGAACATGTGTTGATGGTATGTGATAAGTATGAACGAGAGAGAGCTATCATGCTGAATGTGGTAATTAGTGAACTAGGAGTGAGAAAATGGAGTGAGATGGTGGAAGCGACAGTGGCAGCTAAAGTGCTGCTAGGTCTTAGTGAACGAGAGCTGTACAGTCCAGTGATAATAGAAAGTGTGAAAGAATTTCTGGAAAGGGTATGGTTGAAGAGAAAATGAGTATATAGGGACGAGCAGGTTGTATAGGATATAAAGGATGAAAGTATAATGTGTATACATGTATTCTTTGGTGCTGTTTTTTGTTTTCTCTCTGCAGAGTCTGCAGAGGAAGACAGTGAGAGAGCGCCGTTGCAAAGGCTACACCCGAACGCGGGTGACTCTCAGTCATCATCATCATCATAAGAATGTAAGTAAACAAAAAAAAATCAGTCATAGTAAATACGATGATGTGCCGGTACGATGGTGTGCGGCTCTATGGATACACAACAGAGCCATCTTACCGGTACCATGCATCGTATACACTATGGATCTTCTTGCATAATGCCTTAATTATTGTTATAAGAGTAAATGTGTGAATTTTTTAGTTCGTGGTCATACTAACTAAGATGGCTACTCGGTGTGTTGGTTTGTAAGCTTCCCAACCAACCACACTTGTATTAGGCTTCATTATTTTAGGGTTGATTCCATAGTGGTATTGGTTTGTAAGCTTCCTAACCAACCACACGACCCTGTACAACGTCCATTTAGGGTCAATTCGGTAAATATTGAATGAATTACCGTTATTGCGTACGGTTTTTCTACCTTCATTACCTACTTATTTAGACCATTCTAAGACTATTTTCTTCTATGGCATTTTCTCCGCAAATGCCCCATTTACAAGATAGGGCATATTCAAATGGGGCATTTTGAAATTACCCTGACCTTACCTGACCTGACGTAACCTAACCTAGACCGCATCAGACTACCGGGATCTAACCTGGGCAGACTACCGGGACCTAACCTGGGCAAACTACCGGGAAATAACCGTGGTAAAGTAAAGAAAATGACCGGTGCAAAATACTGGGACCTAGCCGGATCTGGCAACACTGCTACAAAACGGTAATTCTTTTAATAAATACCGTCAATTCCTCAGTGGTATTATTGGTTTGTAAGCTTCCCAACCAACCACACTTGTAAGGCTTCATTATTTTACGGTCAATAAACACAGTGGTATTGGTTTGTAAGCTTCCCAACAAACCACACAGATGCTTACAGATGATCTTCTGGAAGAGGCTCTATTGGTGAGCCTGTACTTTCAGCTCCACTTCATTCCTATTACTCATTTGCCCTATAGAAGTATTTTTGTTCTTGATTGTCCCAAAACTTATCTAATTGTTTGGTATTTATTGGAAGAATTACCGTTTTGTAGCAGTGTTGCCAGATCCGGCTAGATCCCCGTATTTAGCCCCGGTCATTTCCTGTACTTTACCACGGTTATTTCCCGGTAGTTTGCCCAGGTTAGGTCCCGGTAGTTTGCTGTGGTCTAGGTTAGGTCAGGTAAGGTCAGGCTAATTTCAAAATGCCCCATTTGAATATGCCCTATCTTGGAAATAGGGCATTTGTGGAGGAAATGCCATAGAAGAAAATAGTCTTAGAATGGTCTAAATAAGTGGGTAATGAAGGGAGAAAAACCGTACACAATAACGGTAATTCTTTCAATATTTACCAATTGGTTTTCAAATGAAACCACTGATTTCTGGTTTATGATCCACTCTGGCAGAGAGTTCCACATATCTATTACTCTGCAGAGAAAAGAGTATTTCCTCAAGTTCATTCGAGATCTTGGTTTAAATAATTTTCTAGAATTTCCTCGTGTAATACTCTCTTCCCGTTCCTGAAAAACTTTCTCGCTGCATTCCTTGTCATACAGTCCATTGATAAATTTAAATGTTTCAATCATGTCGCCTCTCCATCTTCTATATGACAGTGTTGGTAGATTAAATGTTTTTAGCCTCTCCTCATATGACAAGTTCTTCATATTGGGCAGGAGTTTAGTTGCTCTTCTTTGGACATTTTCAACTGCCTCAATGTCCTTAAAAAGATAGGGATTCCACACCTGATTTGCGTATTCCAGATGAGGGCGGAGAAGAGCAATGAAAAGATATTTAAACATTTCTGCATTTAAGCTGGTGAAAGTTCTTCTTATAATGCCAACAATCTTGTTACCTTTGTTTATTTTCTCTGAGAGATTTTCTGAAAATTTCAATATGTCGTCAATATTTACTCCAATATCCTTTTCAGCTCTTGACCTTTCTATTACATTTTCAAGATGATACTCTCTCTCTCTCTCTCTTTCTTCAGATCCACCAATTCTCATTTACCTCGTCTTATCTGAATAAAAACTCAATAACCATTTTTCTGTCCAATGTTTCATATCTTCTAAATCTTCTTGGAGTTTTATATGGTCATCATCATTTGCCATAGTTCTAAAAATTTTAGTGTCATCAGCATACAAATATATATCACTTTTGTTTCCATCACAACACAACTAGGCAGGTCATTGATATAAACAACAAATAGTAATGGTCCCAAGACTGAGCCCTGAGGTACCCCACTGACCACATCACTCCATTCCATAGCCTCTCCATTCACTATTCTATGTATCTATCTATAGCTCTGATGCCTCGTTGCCTCCATGAACTCCCCCCAAGGGGGTGGCCACGGCAGAAGTGCCTCCAGTTCTCTCTGTTCCAACACTCCCTCCTTACTTGTTCAAGCCCTACTCTGCTTCTCACGTTTCTCTCCTTTACATACTCTTCCACTCTGTTCCAACACTCCCTCCTTACTTGTTCAAGCCCTCCTCTGCCCCTCATGTTTCTCTCCTTTACATACTCTTCCACTCTGTTCTGCCATCTAACCGGAGGTCTGCCTCTCACACCAGGTGCCACAACTTCACTTCCATAGACCTTCTTTACAAACTCCTCACTTTACATTCTCTCTACAGTGGGATCTCGCATCTAGCGAGTTCTCAACTTGCGAATTCGTATCTGGCGACACCATACAACCTCTACCCATATTCGTTTCTAGCGAACAAAATTCCCATCTGGCGAAATAAATATGTAAGAAAATTAAAAAATAATAATAATAAATTCGAGGGCGGCAGATTTACCGCCACGGCGGCTACCTGTATTTTGTTTATCGTGTGACGTCACGTCACCACCCACGCGGCCAGTCGGCCACTCCTAGTCCTTCCCCAATTTAAAAACTCAGTCACCGTCTTTGTCGAGCACGTGCGAGACCTCTCTTGACCCGCTCCGACCTTAAGCGTGAGGAGGAGAATGCAGATGAAAGAATTACAAAATTAATTCAAGCATCAAGAGAGGCGGGAGAGAGTGGTGGTGAGCGGGAGACAAGTGAGGAGGGAGGCTGTGGCACGCTGCACTAGCCTGTCCCTTCGCCTCAGATACCAGCAGTTCGTCACTTCATTCATTACTCACGAGTAAATAGTGAATCCTGTATTTAATTATTTCTTCTTGAATTCATGTTGTGTATCACTTTGTGTACAACATAATGAAAATTATGCGATATCATAGACAAAAGTATATAAAATATAGATAATAAATTAAAAAAAAAAATTCCCATTTGGCAGGCGAGAGAGCGTGAACAGTGGTGAGGAGGGCGAGGGTGGTGGTGGTAACATGGACAAGGGAGGAGGGGAGGGGAAGGGAGAGGTTGCTTGAGTGAAGAGGTGGCTGCCAGTCCGTCCATCCCTCCACCAAATGGACATTCGTCACACTTACACACTTTATCACTCAAATTACAATACCACTCATAATTTTTTCTTTGTTATATATTGTGCATCACTTTGTGTTTATTTAAATGGAAATTAAAATGTTATACGCGAAAATAAAGTAAATAAAATGAAGATCGGCAATTTTCACCTCACCTATTATAATTTTCCTCATTAGTTTATGTATTCGCATCTAGCGAATTCACATCTAGCGCCGTTTTTTTGGCACCAATTACTCACTAGATGCGAGATCCCACTGTACATGTCCAAACCATCTCAATGTATTACGTTTCACTCTCTCAACCACTCCACACTCAATGCCAATTGCCTTCTCACTCATACCACACCTCTCATATACACACTCATTACTTTCTCCATCCCACCTAGTAAGTCCACATGTTCCTCTCAAGTAACTCATTTCCACAGCACCTATTCTAGACTGATGAGCCCTACTCCATGTAGGGCTCTTTGATTTCTATTACCTAAGAATGCCTTAATCCAGTCCAAATAATTGCCTTCTATACCACAGCAGGAGATCTTTTCCAATAACCTTTTATGTGGAACTCTATCAAAAGCCTTCATAAAATCACAATAAATTACATGTACAGAATTCCCTTGATCTAAAGCCTTCGTCCACTCATCCAACACCTTTATAAGTTGTAATACAGTAGATCTCCCTGGTATAAAGCCGTACTGTTTATCACTGAGCAAGTTGTATTTCCTCAAGTGAGCCATCATCTCCTCTCTAATTAGTGTCTCCATACATTTACATATAATGTTTGTCAGACTCACAGGTCTATCATTTCCTGGGTCCCTTTTATCACCTTTTTTAAATATTGCTGTGATATTTGCAATCTTCCAATCAGTGGGCAATTGCTGTGTGCTGAACGAGCATTCAAAGAGAATAACCAGTGGCTCTAAGATCTCCTTCATTATCTCCTTCACTATCCTTGGGTGTATCCCATCTGGTCCTGGTGATTTATCCTTCTTCATTTTCTGTATTACCTTCTGAATTTTCTCCTTGGTAATGTTAAGACTTTGCAGAGGTGGTACTACCTGCACTCTTCCCCTTGGAGAGTCTCCATCAGATTCAGTGACAAACACATTGGCAAATTGTCTAGAGAGAACCTTTGCTTTTTCTCTGTCACTTACTGTGGCCTCTGCTTTACTGCTTTATTGTGGTCTGTATACAATTCTGTTAATTTTGGTGTTAATGGTGTTAATTTTTGACTGAACATATTTCCAAAAAACCTTCGGGTTTTCTTTTACAAGTGTAGCAACTTCCAGTTCCTTGTTCTTCACTGCTTTTCTTGTTTCTCTTTTCACCTGATTGTTAACTCTACTCTCCTATATTCTTTACTGATTTCAGCATACTGACTCTTCTCCATATAGTTTTCAGAATTTTCAAGTTTGTTCATTTGTTCCCATAATCTTTGCTTCCTCTTTATCTTGTTCCATAGCTTCCTGTTCATTGGCAAGTTCAGTTAATTCTCATTTTACACTGGGATGATGTATGTGAAATAGTGTGTGTAATGAATGTATGTACTGTAAACACTTATTGTACACTATATTAATTAAACACCCATAATACCAGTGTACTGTACAATGAGGGTTTTCTGTACACAGTTTCATTACACACCCATAATACCAGTGTACTGTACAATGAGGGTTTTCTGTACACAGTTTCATTACACACCCATAATACCAGTGTACTGTACAATGAGGGTTTTCTGTACACAGTTTCATTACACACACTTCATTACACATCCAATATACAAGTGTACTGTACAATGAGGGTTTTTTGTACACAGTTTCATTACACACCCAATATACAAGTGTAAAATGAGAATTAACTGTGGGGGACTGTATCAAATGCTTTCCTTAGATCACAATAAGCCACATCCACTACCCATCCTCTATCTATAGACTCAGTCCACTTATCAATACTTATATCAGCTGCAATACTGTTGACCTCCCTGGTAAGAAACCATACTGTTTTTTGCTGAACAAGTTGTTACCTGACATGTGCTTTATGATACTGGTCTGTAGTTGTTGTTGAAGTTCCTCAAGGTGTCTGGCCGAGCAGCCCCCCTGAGCTCCTGAGGAAGGTCATGGCCTGAACCGGGCTTTCCCACAGTGCCCTCAGAGTGTGTATGTTGTGTTGTTGGTGAGTGTGGTTGTGGTCTGTAGTTACTGGGGTCACTCTTATATCTCCCCTTTTTAAATATTGCAGTAATATTTGCTGTTTTCCACTCCTGGGGAACTTGATATCTTTCCAAAGAGTTGTTAAAAATAATCCACAGTGGTTCCACCAGCACCTCAGCAACTTCCAATATAACTCTTAGGTGGAGTGTGTCTGGTCCGGGGGATTTATTACGCTTTAACTTTTTCAGTGTTTTCAGTATACTAGGCGTCTATTTACATAACGAGATAAGCGACACAATTCAAGTTTTGAGAAAAATGGGTTTAAAGTTTAACATCTGTGTACAAAAGGTTATAATCTCTCTATTTATACTTCATTTTAAGCCTTATTAGAAACTCCAAAAGGGGATATGGACTTCACCACATAAATTGTAGATGTTTACTAGGGGGGGAAGACAGTGCCATTTCAATTTCACCAGAGGTGGTGTTTATCCCGTTATGCAAATAGACGCCTCAATTATTATTATATATTATCTTCCCTTGATATTTCCATAATTGACAATGGTTTTTCTTGTCTCACTTTCAATTCTGGCACAGCTCCTTGCGGTTCGTTCATAAATACTGATGAAAAAAAACTGTGCTAACTCTTGTGCCTTCTCCTTGTCACTCATTGTGTTGTTATTTTTGTCACCTCCCATATATAATTCTGTGATCCCAGATACTGTCTTCGTCTTAGAGTTAACGTACTTCCAGAATATCTTTGGATTGCTTTTTACATTTTGTGGTATTGTTTGTTCCTTTGCTTTAACTTCTCTCCTAGTTTCTTTCCTTACTTGGTTATTTAAATGTCTGTACTCAACATTGCACTCTCTGATATTCCCTATTCCCACTGTCTGTTATTTCTTTCTGCCATTTTCCTCAATCGTTCCTTTGCTTTTTCTTAATCTTTGCCCTCAGTTTCCTATTCATGGGTAAATTCACTGTTTAAGGTTTTCCTTGATTCCCTTTCCTTAAACATTCTGCATGGTATACAATCACTGATAACTTCCTACAATTTAGTTATAAATCTATTCCACATGTCATCGATGTCTTCAGTATTCAAGTGGTCTTTCCAGTCTATATTTAGTTTCTCCTTCATTTCTAAATAATTTCCTCTTTCATATAAATACACCTTCTTCTTTGTCTTCCTTATCTGTGGTTCTATATCACAATGAAAAGTTATGCAGGCATGATCACTTTTTCCGAGGGGGCTGTCTACTTCAATCCCCTCTACACTTACGTCATCGTCAGTAAACACAAGTGACGTGTATAAATAAGGTGTGGGTCATCTAGTGGGACAGAAGAGAAGCTATGGTACCAACATCACCACCATGAAGCTCCATTGTCTCATCTAGAGCGACACCCAATAATCTCGGGGCCTCACAAGAGTCACGGGCTATTGACACCCTACAGCCCCGAGGTTGAGGTATAGAAAAAAAAAATAAAAAAAAAATCCACTTTTCACTCCCTCTACATCTTGTTATGTTGCACAAAGAAACAATCTCTTATTTTTTCTATAAAACTCTGACTGTATTGGTCTCCGCTGGATGCTGTGCCTGTTGTCCAGTTTATGTTAGGCAAATTAAAATCGCCTATATCTATTTTGTGTTTCGTTCTTTGTTCACCTATTTCTTGTTGTAGATCCAATAACCTGTTGTTATTCTCAGTGGTGCTATTTGGACTCCTGTATACAGCTGTGAGCAGTAAGTCCTCTGTACCTTTTATATTCACTTTTATGAATGAAATTGTGTACAGAAAACCCTCATTGTACAGTACACTTGTATATTGGGTGTGTAATGTAATGTGTGTAATGAAACTGTGTACAGAAAACCCTCATTGTACAGTACACTTGTATATTGGGTGTGTAATATAGTGTACAATAAGTGTATACAGTACATACATTCATTACACACACACTATTTCTCATACATAATGCCAGTGTAAAATGAGAATTGCCTATATTCACATAAATCACCACCTTCCTCAATACTATAGGACACCCCATGTTTCACATACATTAACAAACCTCTCCCACAGCTTTCTTCAGATATATTTTTTCCTAATAATTTGTATCCCTTGATATTAAACTCTACAATACTCTTTTCATATCTATAGTTCTTTGGCTTCACCTCCAGTATTATTATCACATGGGGTTTCACTCTCATATCTCCTATTCTTACCTCAAGTTGTCACATGTAAAAGTATCAACATTACTAAACATCACATGTATCTTATTTTGAGACTTAATCTTTTCTCCATTCTGCCTCATCTTTACTGGATATTTTCCTCTTGGTTTCTCTTTACACACAGTAGATACCGCTTACATGGCTTCCCTCTTACCACATCCTTCTCCTCCTCACTCTTCTCTTTGGCCTGTTTCCTTAGTTCCTTTTCTTATTCCCGTTCCTCTCTCGTCACATCATGATACACTGACACATTCCTGAATAAAAGTTCCTTAACATTCTTTAGTTTATACAAGTTTCTCATGATCCTCATCTTCACTATCAAAACAATTTAGGTTCAGCTCTCCACAAATCTCTTTAAACATTAGTTTATCATGACTCATCTTGTCTTCTCTCTCCTCCATGTTAAATCCACTTATCATTTCTTCCGGCATTCTGTGCAGTACTATATTATTCTCTCTGTGTAACATATCCTTCACTTGTTCCACTGTCTCCTCTGCAATCACACTTTGCTTACTTTTGTAGCACTATGTGAGTTGCAAATATTTTGGGTCTCCTCCTTCACAACATCTTTGCAGGATTATACTAAATCATTCTTCACCTCAATGCAAACTTTCTCCTTAACTTCTTCAAGTAATTTACCTTTTATATCATTAATATCCTTCTGAACCTCTTGAAACTTATCCAACTTTCCTAGTTCCAACACATTTTGTACTTCCAATTTCTCTTTCACTTCATCCATTTCTGTGCTAATTCTGCCCTTTACTACTGCTATCTCATTCTCAAAAACAAGAAGCTTGGCAGTTGTCTCCTTTTCTAGGTTTTTCATCTTTGTTTCCACTACATCTTGTCTCTTTTCCAGCTTTGTAAATGTGACTCAGGACCTTGACAGCAACATTATCACACTTATTGTAATACCAGTGTAGTTTACTAGCATCACTCCTGTTTAAAAATTTATATATACAGTACTTCCCTTGATACTCCTTCACACTTAATATGATGCCAGAATTCACAAAGACCACACCAAAATGCAGCATCAGAGTTGTTGCAGTCTGGACAAACCTTGAGCTTCCTCCTCTACTTGTTTACATCTGTTATCCCCTTCCTCCTTCAGTCATGTTTCATTAATCAGCTGATCCTGGGATGGTAACTTCTTCCTTTGTTTTAGTCCACTTCTTGTTGCTGTAGACACTTTTTTCTCCAGAGTCAGTCTTATACTTCTTAGGTTCTTATATTTGCTTTATACAACTTACCACCATTCAACTATATTTCAAACTCATTAATAATTGAAACAAAGATAGAGCCAACCAATTCATATCCTTACCTAACCTGACCTAACCTGACCTTACCTAACCTGACCTGACCTAACCTGACCTGACCTTACCTAACCTGACCTTACCTTACCTAACCTGACCTTACCTAACCTGACCTTACCTTACCTAACCTTACCTAACCTGACCTGACCTGACCTGACCTTACCTGACCTGACCTAACCAAACCTGACCTGACCTGACCTAACCAAACCTGACCTGACCTGACCTAATCCGACCTGACCTAGCCTAACCTAACCTGGGCAAACTACCGGGACCTAACATGGGCAAACTACTGGGAAATAACCGTGGTAAAGTACAGGAAATGACCGGGGCAAAATTTTGGGACCTAGCCGGATCTGGCAACACTGCTACAAAACATTAATTCTTTCAATAGATACCGTACCCATTATTTTATTGGTTTTCTCTCTCTCTCTCTCTCTCTCTCTCAATATTTTTTTGTTATGTAAATCAGTGAAAATAGACTATATGTATGTATGTATATGTTATTATTATTATTATTATTTTAATCTATTCTATTACTGTTTTTTAATACAAAGTTTTTACCTTTTTTTTCTCGCTAATTTATAACATTATAAGACACTTTTCTTCAATGGTATTTTATTATTATTATTATTATTATTATTATTATTATTATTATTATTATTATTATTATTATTATTATTATTATTATTATTATTCAGTAAACCTAACCTAACCTAATGTAATGTCAACAGAATTGGTCAGGTGCTAACCAGGTCATGGAAGAAGATAATGAAAGGTAATATATTATTATTATTATTATTATTATTATTATTATAGGTAAAAGTATAGAAGTAGTTCATTCACTATATTGTATATTTTAGTATCATTAACCACTATTTTGGACCATTCTAACACACTTTTCATCTATGGTGTTTCTCTGGGAGATGCCCCGTTTTAGAGATGTGCCCCATTTTACAAACATATTTTGGAAATTAATCTGACCTAACCTGACCTAGCCAGTAAATATTGAAAGAATTACCGTTATTGCATATGGGTTTTCTACCTTCATTACCCACTTATTCAGACAATTTTAAGACTATTTTCTTCTATGGCATTTCCTCCACAAATGCCCCATTTCCAAGATAGGGCATATTCAGATGGGGTATTTTGACATTAGCCTGACCTAACCTAACCTAACCTAACGTAACCACATCAGACTACTGGGACCTAACCTGGGCAAACTACCGGGACCTAACCATGGTAAAGTACAGGAAATGACCGGGGAAAAAAGTCTGAGAAAGTCTACTTACGTTACAACACATTTTCTGTGTTTACTACTGTCACCTGAAAAACTATGATTCTGTTTATTTTTTTGGTGATAAACTATAATTTTTTTTTTTTTTTTTTTTATGATAAACTGTATCGTTTTATACATATATATTTTTTTGTGATAAACTGTTTCTTTCTTTCTTTCTTTTTGTGATAAACTGGTTTTTTTTTTTTGTGTGTGATACTGTTTATTATTTCTTATGGTAATAAACTATACTTCTTTTTTCTTTTGGTGATAAACTATGCTTTTTTTATTTCTTTTTTGTGATAAGCTATACTTCTTCTTTTTTATTTTGTGATAAACTCTGCTTGTGTGTGTGTGTTTTTTTTTTTTTTTTTTTTTGGTGATAAACTATGCTGCTTTTTTTGTGATAAACGATGCCTACTATAATTATTTTTTTTTGTGATAAACTATGCTTCTTCTTTTTCCTTTTGGTGATAAATTATGTTTCTTTCTTTTTTTATATAAACTATGCTTCTTGTTTCTTTTTTTTTGGTGATAAACTGTTTCTTTTTTTGTGTGCGATAAACTATGCTTTTTTTTTGTGTTAAACTATGCTTCTTCTTTTTTGGTGATAAACTATGCTTTTTTTGTGTGTGTGATAAACTATACTTTTTTGTGTGTGTGTGATAAACTAGGCTTATAATTATTATTATTATTATTATTATTATTAATTTTTTTTAACTATGCTTTTTTGTGTGTGTGATAAACTAGGCTTATTATTATTATTATTATTTTTTTTTTTTTGTGATAAACTATCCTTTTCATTTGTGTGTGTGATAAACTATGCTTATTATTATTATCATTATTATTATAATTTTTTTTTTTGTGATTAACTTTTTTGTGTGTGATAAACTATGCTTCTTTTTTTTTTCTTTTTTTTTTCTTTTTTTTTGGGGGGGTTAGTCACTTAAAAGCCGGCACCTGATTGGCTGAACAACACAGGGCGCCCTAACTACATTTTTTCTAATGATTTCATACATTATTTTTTTAAATGCATAAACATACATACATATGATAATTGAGGGTAATAGATATTTTATTTAATAGTATTTTCTTAACATATTTATTTTCTGTTTATTTATCAGTATTTTCTTAACATATTTCTTTTCTGTGTATTTAATATTACTTTTTATATATATTTATTTTCTGTTTATATAATAATACTTTCTTAACATATTTATTTTCTGTTTATATAATAATGCTTTCTTAATATATATATTTTTTGTTTATATAATAATTTTTTAACATAATTTTTTCTGTTTATATAATAGTACTTTCATAACATGTTTATATAATAATATTTTCATAACATATTTCTTTTTTGTTTATTTGATAGTACCCCCAACATTTTTTTTTCAGATTCTGTAAAAATGTAGGGCGATTATCCTATAGTTGGCAACACTGATATTCTGCCGCGAGGTTGAAATGTCCAAAATGTAGGGCGATTATCCTGTAGTTGGCAACACTGTGGTATCCAGCCCTAGATCAGTGTTGCCAGTGTCCAATGTTGCCAGCTGAGAGGGATTGCCACCTGACCATCTAAGTGAGTGACTGTGTTTGGGTTTAATTGTGTGTGTGTGAGTGTATGTGTACAGTACATAATATGTTCTTACCTATTTGTATCTTTACAGGATTGAGTCAAGCTCGTAATGTCCCGTATTTTAAATCACAATTATCATATTTTTCTTTAAAGTTATGTATGTTTTTGACACACACCACTTCTTCTGGTAATTTGTTCCATTCGTCTATTACTCTATTTGGAAAGCTATATTTCTGTACATCTTAATCTCCTCTTCTTTTAATTAATTTCTTACTGTGTCCTCTCATTTTAGGTATTCCTTGTTGACATAAGTTATATATATCTATCTTTTCGTTTTCTGTGACACATTTGTAAACCATAATCATATCACCTCTCTTTCATCTTTCTTCTAGTTTAGGTAATTTTAGTTTCGCTTGTCTTTCTTCATAGTGTGTGTGTACAGTACATAATATTATGTGTGTGTGTGTGTGTGTGTACAGTACATAATATTGTGTGTGTGTGTGTGTGTGTGTGTGTGTGTGTACAGTACATAATATGTGTGTGTGTGTACAGTACATAATATTGTGTGTGTGTGTGTGTACAGTACATAATATTGTGTGTGTGTGTGTGTGTACAGTACATAATATTGCGTGTGTGTACAGTACATAATATGTGTGTGTGTGTGTGTATGTTTTTGACACACACCACTTCTGGTAATTTATTCCATTCATCTTCTATTACTCTATTTGGAAAGCTATATTTCTGTACATATTTGTGTGTGTGTGTGTGTTTTTGACACACACCACTTCTTCTGGTAATTTATTCAATTCGTCTTTTACTCTATTTGGAAAGCTATATTTCTGTACATATTTGTGTGTGTGTGTGTGTGTGTGTTTTTGACACACACCACTTCTTCTGGTAATTTATTCAATTCGTCTATTACTCTATTTGGAAATCTATATATCTGTACATCTTTATCTCCTCTTCTTTTAATTAATTTCTTACTGTGTCCTCTCATTGTGTTGAGCTGGTAGATACATATGGCAGGATAAAGCAGAGGCACAGGAGCAAGGAAATTAACTTTATAATTCTGGAGGCAACACACATGGAACGTAGCAGCCAGTGTCAACCACCACCTCTCTCACTCACACATCTCCAAAACATAAACAAATGACATTTCGTGAAGCGCGGAGCATAACATCTCACACAAATTTAACATAGTTAACATGTATAATATGTTTGGTATTCAATTTTCTTGACTTTTCAGTTATTATTATTATTATTATTATTATTATTATTATTATCATCATCTATCTCTCTATGTAACATCTCACACAAATTGAACATATTTAAAATATTCCCTCTCTTCTAAATAAAATGGAATTATATTCAAACTAATGATAACTGTCCATGCAGCTCAAATAGATGACAACAGTATAAAAATAAAAAACTTATAGGCAAATAGAACATAAAAATTTATTGTTCTTTTTACGAAATTAATATACTTCAGTTAATTTGTTAGCTTACAATCCCAAACATCCATTTTCAAAAACACAAGCTATCTTCAAAGAATTCACTCCTTTCTTTGTTAACACATCAGCCAATTGTGCCTTTGACTCTAACCAAAACACTTTCAACTCTCCACTCTGAACCATTTCTTTGAGAATAGTTATGTCAATTCTTAATCTCTTCTCTGAAACATTTTTCACAGAGTACACATTATCATAAAGTGAATGGTTATCTACATAAAGTTCTACAGGCAACCTTCTTTCATTATCATACAATATCTGAGACAACATATTTCCAAGATACTAGGCCATAATATCTACTGCCTCAGTAGCTGCTAGAGTTTCAGCTGCAAGGGTGCTCTTCACAACTCTTCTCATCCTCTTTGCTTCCCAATACAAAGGACAACTATTTCCATTTTCTCCTACAAGGAAAATCACAAAGCCCCCAGCACTACTAGATCCATCTGGGAGACCAGCATAAGAAGCATCACTGTACACAACTAACTTACAACTAGAGGTATCACCAACTTCTGGAAAGTACATTGAATTTTCAAAAGTACAGGCTTTTCTTAGACATTTATTTGCCTCGATCAAATCTCCTACTTTAGGATGATTTACTTTGCAGCTAAGTTCTAACACATCATATGACAGATCAGGCCTTGAATTGGTACATAACCACCCTAGTTGGCCCACCAAACTCCTGAAACTCTCCTTTTCTTCTTCATTACATTCCAACCTCTTATTTAGTCCTCTCACAGCACTTACATTTACAGCTTCCAAAAGTTTACAGTACTCATTCTGATGAATTTTGACACCCTGATCATTCATTCTGTACAATACTTAGTCCAATATATTTGAAAATGTCTTTATTTTGTTCCTTAACCTGAAACTGACTTCTTATTTTGGCAATGACAACATTTTCCAATCTCTTTGTTCCTCCCCACAAGAAGTGATCTACATGCATCCAAAACATATCACACAACTCTCGCTGCAGGGTCAGTTTTTACCTGAGTACATCCCATCTTCAACATGAAGGTTTTCACTGTGAGATACCACCTCCTAGCTGCATCATTGACGCCACATACACATTTTTGTAATTTCCACAGAACAGTACTATCACCACCTGCCTCAGTAGGAGGAATAAGATACACATCACACTCAAACCGTTCACTCTGTAGGAATGCAGCCTTAATGTCAATTGAGTTCACTCCCCACTTTTTAGAAGACAGTATTGCAACAAAAGACCTCAACATTTCTTTACTAACAGTGGGAAAATCTGACTGAACTTCTTCTTTTTCCTCAAAACCTCTAGCAACCAACCTTGCTTTAATTTTCTTTTTTCCATCCTTATTTTCTTTTTCAGTTACTACCCATCGAACTGAGAGTTCATTTTGACCCATGTTTGTAACTTCCTCATACACACCAAAATTCTTCCAACTTCTCATTTCTTCTTGTTTTTCCTTGTCAAGTTCTTGATTCTCCATGTTTTCACAAGCCATTACTATTTCACTGGGTTCCTGTACTCCATTCTCTTCTAATATAGGTATCCACTTTTCTACATCTCTGTTCCAGTCAAGGGCTGATAAGCTTCCATCCTCATATTTAACGTTCCTCCAATTACTGTATTTTCCTATTGATTTTCCAGCACGACTATGCATAGTTACTGTCTGCCACTCATCTGACTCTTTTGAAAGGAACTTTACTTTCTGTCCAATCTTTGGGATACTTTTGACTCTCACACTATCTTCATGTGTATCCTCAACTATACTGTGATATTCTTCTTCTTCTTTGTCATAACTTTCTACAGGATTTTCAACTGGATTTATAACTGCTTCAATCTCTTTCTTCTCAGTTTTAACTTCTTTTGTTTGATGTCTGAGTGTGTCAAGTAGTGAGTTTCTCCCATCTTTGGTGTCTGTGTCAAAACTGTATGGTATTTCCTGAACATGGTTTTCATGGACTCTTACAGTATTTGAACCATACTTCAGAATCATTGTTTTACCATCTTGACCAATGATTACAGCTGGTCCTTTCCACTCCTTTTGATCTTCTCTCTTGAAATAAACTTGATTTCAATTTTCAAGTGGTTTCTTAGTGGTTCTAACTTTATGTCTTAGTGCACGTCAAATTTTCTCAGAGGCTTCAGCAGCAATAAAAGCCTTCCTTGATGAGTGGCTAGCATTGAGATGTTTGGCAACAATCTCACTGGACATTGTACCTTCTAGAGCGGGAAGTTCATCATTCAGGGTACATGGCAGGTTAGGATTCCTTCCATATACAAGTTGATACCGGCTGAAACCCTCCCACCATCTGAACACAGTTCTTTGCATTAACTGCCCAAGCTAAGGCCACTCTTAATGACAATTTTGGTTGCTCTGTTATTATTTTTGCCACCATTTCATCTATTACTGCATGGTTACGTTCACACAGGCCATTACTGAAGGGTGAATATGCTGGTGTATGCATCACTTGAATGTTCATATTTTCACACCTATCAAGGAGTGTGGTGTTGACAAACTCCCCACCATTATCACATAAAAACTTCACAGGAGCTCCTAAACCAGTTCCCAACCATGTTTCAATGACTTTTTCAACAATCTCCTTAGGTTCTTTACTTTTTGTTACACATGATTTTGATAACCTTGTAGCCATATCTACCTTATGAAGAAAATATGTATCACCCTTCTTATACTCCTTTAGATCTATTGCTACAACTTGGTTGAACTCTTTTGCCATAGTCACACTCACAACTGGTGTTGATGGTGTTTTCTTGTACTTCATACATATTTTACAGCTATTTGACACCTCCTCAGCATGAACACAACACATCTCATCATCAATGTCTCCATCTTTCAATAGCTGAATTAACCTCCTACATGTGGGATGACCAAATTGTAGGTGCAGTTTTTCTATCTTCTTTTTCTTTTCCTTTTCATCACTGCCCAATGTCAGCATTATTTCTTCTGTTTTCTTACAAACTTCCTTCTCATCCCTTAGCAGGAGACAATAGTGTCCTCAAGAAGTGTACCTTAACTTTACCCTTTTTCCATGTATCATATCAATGTCATTTTCCAGGTCTAGTTTCATTTGTGCTTTCTTCATTGATTTCTTGCTGAACAGTTGTCTGATTTCTTAATCTGGGTCCACTTGTTTCCTCTGCCATGCAACTTCGCTCTGCTACCATTTGTTGAGCTGGTAGATACATATGGCAGGATATAGCAGAGGCACAGGAGCAAGGAAATTAACTTTAATTCTGTAGGCAACACACATGGAACGTAGCAGCCAGTGCCAACCATCCCCGCTCGCACTCGCACATCTCTAAAACATAAACAACAAAACAAATGACATTCGCGAAGCGTGGAGCGTAACATCTCACACAAATTGAACATAGTTAACATGTGTGTGTGTGTTATTGTTTTAAGTAGTGTGTAGCTGCTTGTATTAAATTAAAAGATGGTAGTTAACCTATTTATTGGAAAGTTTATCATCTAAGGAACAGAGGGCCTCCGGTTAGATGGCAGAACAGAGTGGAAGAGTATGTAAAGGAGAGAAACGTGAGGGGCAGAGTAGGGACGGACCAAGTAAGGAGGGAGTGTTGGAACAGGGAGAACTGGAGACACTTCTGCCGTGGCCACCCCCTTGGGGGGAGTTCCCAGAGGGAACGAGGTGTCAGAGCTATAGATAGATAGATAGATAGGAACAGAGGGAAGCTGTCAAACTCTTACGTGAGTTACCCCTATATGGATGATTATATTTGACCGTGACTATAATGTGACATCTATATCCATTAATCCATCATCTCCTGGGAACTGAAGGAGCTCATTTGCATAGCCTAGTACTTTGTTCTATGGCTTTCTGTAATATTTGTAGATTTGTAGTCTGTCTGTCTGTATACTTGTATGTCTATTTGTCTATCTGTTTGTGGGAGGGGGGGGCTCACCTGCCCCCCACTCCTCTACCATACCCCTCGAGTCTGCCTATAAAGACTATATCTGGTGACTTGTTCTGAGTTATAACTGAACAGTCTACGGTTACAAACATTTATTATAACACGGTCCCCTCTCTGAGCCGCTCTTATCTGGACCCGTAAATGCCTCCTCCTCACCTCCCACCTACCGCATCGCATGCATTGCAATCCAGCTGTGCTGGTTCCACTATACCAATAATAGTGCATTTGTCGCGGCTTTCAGCCGCTTAAATTGTATTTATTGGTTGTGGAACCAGCACAGCTTTAACTGTCCCACCCTCCTCCCGATGCGGCAGCCATGTACTGTTTTCTCATTGGAATGGCAGAGCGTGTGCTCTCCTAGAGCGGGGTCAGTATCTCCACAGGCCACCACCAGGTGGCTCCCATGTCTAGTACAGCGCCAGATTTAAATTCATTTTACTTCTGATGATCGTCACGAAATAGACCCTTCTAGCCCAGAATATGCCTTTATGGGGCCTGGGCTGGAGAAGGGGTGTATTCTATAGCAATCCAGTTGTGCTGGTTCCACAACCAATAAATACAATTTCAGCCGCGACAAATGCACTAATTTATCTACAGTATTTATCTATTTTCTGTCTGTGTGTGTGTGTGTCTGTTGACTCTATTACTTTTGCTACACTGTCTTCAAGTTGCTGTCGAGTTTTTCTGATTGCCACAGAAGATAATATTACTTTTTTGTATTTCAAAAATTGTCTTTTACTTATTGGTGGCATATCAAATAATGAACAAAACCTTTGTACAGATGCAAAAGATAATCCTTCAAACATAGCACTGTAAACATGTTTCATGGTGTTTGTTTCCAGCTAATAATATGAAGTTGCCTTACTGTTGAGTTTAATTAAGTATTAGAGTATTTATTTAGAAGATTGTAAGACTTGTTTAGTATTGAATAAGGTAGACTTGTATAAGCTACTTTTTGCTTTATGGAGTTTGGTGGTAAGAGAAAAAAGAAGATATTATGCTTGTCAAGTTGTCACCTATAATGACAACTCTACCTCTCATGGATTTGGCAGGATTATTTTGTGTCAAGTTGTCACCTATAATGACAACTCTACCTGTCATGGATTTGGCAGGATTATTTTGTGTCAAGTTGTCCCCAATAATGACAACTCTACCTGTCATGGATTTGGCAGGATTATTTTGTGTCAAGTTGTCCCCTATAATGACAACTCTACCTGTCATGGATTTGGCAGGATTATTTTGTGTCAAGTTGTCCCCAATAATGACAACTCTACCTGTCATGGATTTAGCAGGATTATTTTGTGTCAAGTTGTCCCCTATAATGACAACTCTACCTGTCATGGATTTGGCAGGATTATTTTGTGTCAAGTTGTCACCTATAATGACAACTCTACCTGTCATGGATTTGGCAGGATTATTTTGTGTCAAGTTGTCCCCTATAATGACAACTCTACCTGTCATGAATTTGGCAGGATTATTTTGTGTCAAGTTGTCACCTATAATGACAACTCTACCTGTCATGGATTTAGCAGGATTATTTTGTGGAACCAGTCATCAAATGAACATGAATGGAACCCTCCACTGGGGGACTTATTGTATTGTGTTCAGTCCAGGCATCATAAAGATGGATAGCCTTATATAAACACCACGTATTGAGGGAGTAACACACCAGATGCAGTTCCAGAGAACATAATAGATATAAAGGATTTTGTTGATAGATGACCCTCTCTGGATATTTAGTGTCCTGCCTCACTATGACTTTCCTTTTACCTGGATCATCAGTGAGATTTGTCTCATCAAAATTTATTATGTTCTCTGGAGGAACACCTTCTAGGGATTCTTTCAAGTTACTGTAGAACTGAGTTAACATGACTTTTGTAACTTTGGCTCTGATAGTCTTTATATTCTGGGACACTCGTTTGTGGTGCTCTAGGTACAGCCACAATCAAATATCCACCAACACTTTCCTTCCATCGTACAAAGAAATCAGTCTCAAATCAAAATATAATCATACAACATTTTATGTCAACTCAACCCCCTCAATTATTATTATTATGAGGTGCTGCAAAATCATACACGTGTTGTTTTTTATTACCAAGATATTTACTACGATGGAAGGAAAGTGTCGGTGGATATTTGATTGTGGCTGTACTTAGTGGCCCATTTCATACCCGGCAAATTGTTACGGAAACTTGGACCGTAACGCCTCATTTTTCTAAGTACCGCATGAGTTCACTAACATTCTCAAATGCATTATGTGGAGTGGGAATCCCCTTTCTGACAATGTGAGCATTCTGTTACACAACAGTAACTCTTTATCATGAGTCAATGAGGTTCCACATCCTACTGGTTTGCTAGGTTTTGGTTTCATGTAATTATGCACTGTGCTCTTTTTTAATTTATATTTTTCTGCTGCTTTGCACACACTCATGTTGTTGTTGTTGAAGTTCCTCAGGGTGTCTGGCCGAGCAGCCCCCCCGAGCTCCTGAGGAAGGTCATTGCCTGAACTGGGCTTTCCCACAGTGCCCTCAGAGAGTGTATGTTGTGTTGTTGGTGAGTGTGGTTGTGTGTATTGCAGTCTTCCATAATGTGTTTAATAGAATGAGGTGTTGTGTTGTTGTGTGTGTTGCAGTCTTCCATAATGTGTTTAATAGAATGAGGTGTTGTGTTGTGTTGTTGGTGAGTGTGGTTGTGTGTATTACAGTCTTCAATAATGTGTTTAATAGAATGAGGTGTTGTGTTGTTGTGTGTGTTGCAGTCTTCACTAATGTGTTTAATAGAATGAGGTGTTGTGTTCTGTTGTTGGTGAGTGTGGTTGTGTGTGTTGCAGTCTTCAATAATGTGTTTAATAGAATGAGGTGTTGTGTTGCATCCTGGACAGACATCCACAATGGCTCCATCCAGCTTCTTGTGATATGTCAGAAGGGCCGGGTGGTGGCCACACCACAGCCTGGCCAAGTGGACTCTGTCCTCACGGGGAAGGGAGAATTCAGATGGGTGGATGTCAGGAGGTCGTGCATGCAGCTGTGTGTTGTTTTTGAGTGTTTGGATGGATTGATGAGTGAATGGAGTATGTCAGGAGGTCATACAAACAGCTGTGTGTTGTTTTTGAGTGTTTGGATGGACTGATGAGTGATTTGAGTATGGATGTGTTTCTGGAGATTGGTTTAGAATGGGCAGGGTGTAAGAGATGATAGTATTTGTGTATGGTATTGATTTGAGTATGGATGTGTTTCTGGAGATTGGTTTGGGGTAGGCAGGGTGTAAGAGATGATAGTATTTGTGTATGGTATGGTGTACTGGGTGTTGTTTTGATGTTCCTTGGCATGTGTGGGTGTTGTGTCATGTAGTGTAGTGGATGGTGTGTGTGTGTGTGTGTGTGTGTGTGTGTGTGTGTGTTGTAGTGTAGTGGATGGTGTGTGTGTGTGTGTTTTGTGCCATGTAGTGTAGTGGATGGTGTGTGTGTGTGTGTGTTTTGTGCCATGTAGTGTAGTGGATGGTGTGTGTGTGTGTGGGTGTTGTTGTTGTTGTTGTTGTTGTTGTTGAAATTCCTCAAGCTGTCTGGCCGAACAGCCCCGAGCTCTTGAGGAAGGTTATGGCTTGAACCGGGCTTTCCCACAGTGCCCTCAGTGAGTGTATCTTGTGTTGTTGGCGAGTGTCGTTGTGTTCGTTGCAGTCTTCCATAATGTGTTTAATAGAGTGGGGTGCTGTGTTGCATCCTGGGCAGGTATCTATGATGGCTCTATCTACTATACGTTTCAGCGCCGGACAGACGGTGTTTTTCGTAAATATCTCTTAAACGAATCGTTGTATCAATATAATATTTCAGCACACTGTCTTTAACACCCGGGCGTAATTTATGGCTGACATACCATATTACTATATGTGTTATGTTAGGAGTTTACTGAGTGATATTAAGCCTAATCCAGTAATCATATCTAAGGCGTTATAGAGAATCGGACGAGTGTGGGGTACTCGTGTAACCCCTCCACCAACACCCCGAAATCCCCCCACCATACCTTCCTTCCCTACCCCAATATCTCATTATCCCCCTCCCCGTTTCACTCTTCACCATCCCTCTTCCATTTTTTTTTTCTTTTATGACAGTATGTACAGTATATACGTATCGTTCATTAGTAATATTGTTTAATACAGTTACCGTTGTGTGTGGACATGAAAACCAGAGTGGGTCAAATTACCATTAAAGCAATAGCTTGGTTTTGGGCAACCAAATATAATCGTTCATTGTTGCTTCATGTGTTCTTTACCTTTTTAAATAACCAATTTATGCCTTAATTGAATATTCACAGTCTCCCGTATCCCCTCCCCCTCTCTCTGAGGTATGAGGTACCCCCCAGTCCGAGGCTATGACTCAAGTAGTGACAGGGTAGAAATCATTGACTGCCGAGGCGCACCTATTACCAACAATGTTGTCCATTTGCCCCCGTGGATGCAGGACAGTGTTTGTTCTTCGTCTTGCCACATTGTACAAACGTGAAAGGCAGTGATGATGAAGACGATGACGTTTTCCTTGACAGTGATTGTGAATAAATTTTGTTTTATCATGTTTGCATCATTAATCCTACACTATTATGTATATATATATATATATATATATATATATATATATATATATATATATATATATATATATATATATATATATATATATATATATATATATATATATATATATATATATATATATATATATATGTAATTTGGTGATAATATAAATATAAAAGGGACAAGTCAACAAAATAACATTATAATAACTAGACCAAGTTGACATTTTATAATGAATAGGTACACAGTATCTAATAACTTTTCCTAGAAGGTCCAGACCACAGGTAATGCCAGTACATCGTGTTCACTTGCATGGTTGACCATAAGGACTGCAAACATGGACCTTCTACATACTACATGTATGTAAACATGCTGTTGTACAGTAATTGTCAAAGTGAAATAAGTCTTGCCTCTATAGAATTGTACTGCACCATACTCTTAGTTAATAATCATATCTATACATATACATCTACATAACATTTTAATATATACTACAGTGATGGAAGAAATAGGGAGGGCCACGAGTGATGAGGGAGGCGATGAGCTAGGGAGAGAAGAGGAGGAGGGAGGGGTGAGAAGGGGGGGATATAGTTGTGGTTAGGAATGGTTTGGGAGGGTGTTGGGGGGGCCACACTTTCCTTCGAATGCGTCAATATGACTGGCTGGCTTTGTGCTATTTTTCACGAGTAAACTCCTCGCATAACGCATATAGGAATATGGTATGTCAGCCATAAATTACGCCCGGGTGTTAAAGATAGTGTGTTGAAATATTATATTGATACAACGATTCGTTTAAGAGATATTTACGAAAAACACCGTCTGTCCGGCGCTGAAACGGATAGTAGTTTCTTTTGATATGTCAGAAGAGCCGGATGGTGGCCGCTTCTCAACCTGGCCAGGTGGACTTTGTTTTCGCAGGGAAGGGAGGATTCTGATGGGTGGATGTCAGGGGGTCGTGCATGCAGCAGGGTGTTGTTTTTAAGTTTTTTGATGGATTGGTGGGTGATTTGAGTGTGGATGTGTTTTGGGAGGCTGGTTTGGGGTGGGCACGGTGTAAGAGATGATAGTACTGTATTTGTGTATGGTATTGTGTACTGGGGGTTGTTTTGATGTTTCTTGGCATCTCTGGGTGTTTTGCCATGTAGTGTAGTGGGTGGTGTAGATTTCTGGAGGCTGCGGCAAATGTTTGTGTGCCTCTCATGTCAAGGTGGTCCTTAATCTTGAGGATTTTGGTTTCGTGGTGTAAGTGGTCTGTGGGTGTGGTAGCTGTGCAGCCTGTGATTGTTCTTAGGGCTCTGTTTTGTATGGTCTGTAGGGTGTTGAGATGAGTCTCAGTGAGGTTTGAGGCCCAGGCGGGGCTTGCATAATCTATCACTGATCGGATATATTGTTTGTACACTGTGGTTGTGGTTTCTTTGGTGTGTCCAAATGTTGTGCTGGTAAGTGATCTGAGGGCCTTAAGTCTTTGCATGCATTTGTTTTTGATGGTTGTGATGTGTTGTTTGAATGTCATGGATGTATTGTATATTATGCCAAGTATTTTGTGTGTGTGTGTGTGTGGTATAGGTGTGTTGTTTATGGTGAGGTGTGGTGTGTAGCGGTGTTCTGCGTTCCAGTTGATGAGAAGGGTGGCTGTTGACTTGGTGGGTGCTATTTTAAGTCTGTTTGTGGTGAACCAGGCATTAAGTGTGTTGAGGTAGGGTTGGAGGATGTGAGTGGCTGTGTCTGCATTTCTGTGTGTACATGTGAGTGTTATGTCATCTGCGTAGGAGGCTACTTTTATTTGTGGTGTCTGGGGTGTTGGTAGGTCGTGCATGTATAAGTTGAAAAGGTTTGGTGAGAGTATTGAGCCTTGGGGGACGCCGTTGGTGAAGCTTTTTATGTTAGATGATTGACCAGCATGTGTAATATGGGCTATTCTTCCTCCTAAGAAGCTGGTTAGCCATCTTTTTGTATTGTTGTGCATATTTGTGTTGTATATTTTGTTTGTGAGGTTGTGGCGGGGGATGGCATCAAATGCTTTACTAATGTCCAGTGTGACTAGGAGTGTTCTGTGTGGGGGTCTATCTGAGTTGATGCCATCAAAAATTCTTTGTGTGAGGTCTGTAAGAAGGGTGTTTGTTGAGTGTAGCGGTCTGAAGCCATGTTGTGTGGATGCAAGGGGGATGTGTGGTGTGATTAGTTTAATGATGAGGCGCTCAGTGATTTTGGAGGGGGTACAAAGGAGGGTGATGGGACGGTGTGATGAGGGTAGTGTGGGGTCTTTATTTGGTTTGGGGATGGTGATAATGTTTCCATGTTTCCAGATGTTGGGTAATGTGTTGTGTGAGTAGCTGTAGTTTGCTATGTTAGTGAGTGCTTGTATGCCTTGTGGTCCAAGGTGTTTAAGGTGTATGTTGCTGATGTTGTCTGGACCACAGGCAGGTGAGTGTTTTATGTTGTGAATGATGTGATTTGTCTGATGATTTGTGAATGGTGTATAGTCTGGGTCAGTGGGGAAACGTCTCTTGCGTCTAATGACTCGTCTGTCTTCAGGGTGAGGGTGAAGGTGGCTGACGTGCGAAAAATGTTGAATGAGGGTGTTTGCTTGTTGTTTGTTAGAGGGTATAGTGTCTGTTGTTGTGATGGCTGCATGTGATTGTGTAGTGTTGCTGTTGGACAGTGTGATGCTGTTTAGTGTTTTGTAGAGTTTGCTGGTGCTGGTTGTGTGGTTAAGTGTGTTGACAAAACTTTGCCAGTTAAGTGTTTTTTGTTCTTTAATTTTGTTGTTTATTTGTGTATTTAGTGCTTGTATTTGGTTTATTGTGTGTTGTGTAAGAGGAGTTGGGGATGTGTGTTTAAGAGTGTCACGTTGTTTGATGAGGTCTTGAATTTCTGTTGTGAAGTTGGGGTTGTGTTTTCTTCTGTTACCTCTAGGGATGTGCTGTTTGTCTGCGTTTTGTATAATTGTATTGAATTTTTGAACAGCTGTGTTGATGTTTGTGATGGGTGTACTGTTCAGTGTTTCGAAGTGTTGTTCTGTTTCCATAGTGAAGGTTTCCCAGTTGGCACTTTTGTAATTTGTGTATGTGTGTCTGTGGCCAACTGGGGTGATTCTTGTTTTAGTGGTGATTATGATTGGAAGGTGGTGAGAGCCGAGGGTTCTGACCACTCTCCATGATGTTCTGGGGGCGAGGTTGGGAGAGCAAAAGGATATGTCGGGAGAGGATGGTTGGGTGTTGTTGTTGTTGTTGTTGTTGTTGTTCCTCAAGCTGTCTGGCCGAACAGCCCCGAGCTCTTGAGGAAGGTTATGGCTTGAACCGGGCTTTCCCACAGTGCCCTCAGTGAGTGTATCTTGTGTTGTTGGCGAGTGTCGTTGTGTTCGTTGCAGTCTTCCATAATGTGTTTAATAGAGTGGGGTGCTGTGTTGCATCCTGGGCAGGTATCTATGATGGCTCTATCTAGTTTCTTTTGATATGTCAGAAGAGCCGGATGGTGGCCGCTTCTCAACCTGGCCAGGTGGACTCTGTTTTCGCAGGGAAGGGAGGATTCTGATGGGTGGATGTCAGGGGGTCGTGCATGCAGCAGGGTGTTGTTTTTAAGTTTTTTGATGGATTGGTGGGTGATTTGAGTGTGGATGTGTTTTGGGAGGCTGGTTTGGGGTGGGCACGGTGTAAGAGATGATAGTATTTGTGTATGGTATTGTGTACTGGGGGTTGTTTTGATGTTTCTTGGCATCTCTGGGTGTTTTGCCATGTAGTGTAGTGGGTGGTGTAGATTTCTGGAGGCTGCGGCAAATGTTTGTGTGCCTCTCATGTCAAGGTGGTCCTTAATCTTGAGGATTTTGGTTTCGTGGTGTAAGTGGTCTGTGGGTGTGGTAGCTGTGCAGCCTGTGATTGTTCTTAGGGCTCTGTTTTGTATGGTCTGTAGGGTGTTGAGATGAGTCTCAGTGAGGTTTGAGGCCCAGGCGGGGCTTGCATAATCTATCACTGATCGGATATATTGTTTGTACACTGTGGTTGTGGTTTCTTTGGTGTGTCCAAATGTTGTGCTGGTAAGTGATCTGAGGGCCTTAAGTCTTTGCATGCATTTGTTTTTGATGGTTGTGATGTGTTGTTTGAATGTCATGGATGTATTGTATATTATGCCAAGTATTTTGTATGTGTGTGTGTGTGGTATATGTGTGTTGTTTATGGTGAGGTGTGGTGTGTAGCGGTGTTCTACGTTTCAGTTGATGAGAAGGGTGGCTGTTGACTTGGTGGGTGCTATTTTAAGTCTGTTTGTGGTGAACCAGGCATTAAGTGTGTTGAGGTAGGGTTGGAGGATGTGAGTGGCTGTGTCTGCATTTCTGTGTGTACATGTGAGTGTTATGTCATCTGCGTAGGAGGCTACTTGTATTTGTGGTGTCTGGGGTGTTGGTAGGTCGTGCATGTATAAGTTGAAAAGGTTTGGTGAGAGTACTGAGCCTTGGGGGATGCCGTTGGTGAAGCTTTTTATGTTAGATGATTGACAAGCATGTGTAATATGGGCTATTCTTCCTCCTAAGAAGCTGGTTAGCCATCTTTTTGTATTGTTGTGCATATTTGTGTTGTATATTTTGTTTGTGAGGTTGTGGCGGGGGATGGCATCAAGTGCTTTACTAATGTCCAGTGTGACTAGGAGTGTTCTGTGTGGGGGTCTATCTGAGTTGATGCCATCATAAATTCTTTGTGTGAGGTCTGTAAGAAGGGTGTTTGTTGAGTGTAGTGGTCTGAAACCATGTTGTGTGGATGCAAGGGGAATGTGTGGTGTGATTTGGGTGATGAGGCGTTCAATAACCTTGGAGGGGGTGCAAAGGAGGGTAATGGGGCGGTGTGATGAGGGTAGTGTGGGGTCTTTGTTGGGTTTGGGGATAGTGATGATGTTTCCGTGTTTCCAGATGTTGGGTATTGTGTTGTGTGAGTAGCTGTAGTTTGCTATGTTAGTGAGTGCTTGTATGCCTTGTGGTCCGAGGTGTTTGAGGTGAATGTTACTGATGTTGTCTGGGCCACAGGCAGGTGAGTGTTTGAGGTTGTGGATGATGTGGTTTGTTTGATGGTTTGTGAATGGTGTATGGACTGAATCAGTGGGGAAGTATTTCCTGCGTCTGATGACTCGTCGGTCTTCAGGGTGCGGGTGAAGGTGGCTGGTGTGGGAAAAGTGCTGGATGAGGGTGTTTGCTTGTTGTTTGTTTGAGGGTATGATGTTTGTTGTTGTGATGGCTGCGTGTGATTGTGTAGTGTTGTTGTTGGATAGTGTGATGCTGTTTAGTGTTTTGTAAAGTTTTCTGGTCTTTGTTTTGTGATCCAGTGTGTTGACAAACCTTTGCCAATTTAGTGTTTTCTGTTCTTTGATTCTGTTGTTTATTTGTGTGTTTAGTGTTTGTATTTGGTGTACTGTGTGATGTGTGAGTGGAGTTGGGGGTGAGTGTTTCAGTGTGTCTCGTTGTCTGATGAGGCCCTGAATTTCTGTTGTAAAGTTGGGGTTGTATTTTCTTCTGTTGTCTCTAGGGATGTGTTTGTTGTTTGCGGTTTGTATGATTGTGTTGAATTTTTGTATGGTAGTGTTGATGTTTGTGATGGGTGTATTGTTCAGTTTTTCAAGGTGATCTTCTGTGTCTGTAGTGAAGATGTCCCAGTTGGCTTTGGTGTAGTTAGTGTATGTGTGTCTGTGGCCAGCTGGGGTGATTCTTGATTTAGTTGTGATGATGATTGGGAGGTGGTCAGAGCCGAGTGTGTTGACTACCCTCCATGATGTTCTGGGTGCTAGGTTGGGGGAGCAGAAGGTGATGTCAGGTGATGTTGGTTGGTAGAGGGCTTGATGAGGGATGTGGGTGTTTTGGTGTGTGTTGTTTAGTGTGATGAGGTTGTCTGTTTGGGAGAGGATTTCAAGTCCTCTGTTAGTGTCTGGGTTGTTGATATACCAGGCCGATGTCTTGGCGTTGAAGTCACCACCTAGGATGAGGTTAGGTTGGCTGGTGATTTGTTGGAGTTGGGGGGTGAAGTTATGGGGAACTGTTGGGCTGGTTTGAGGGGGGATGTATATGTTGGCTATTGTGGTGCTTGTTGTTTTGCCGGTGCGTATTTTGATGGCCTGAATTTCTGTGATGGTGTCGTGATGGGGGAGAAGGGATTTGAGATGTGCACTGGTTTCTGTATAGTAGATGGATTTGTGGATTAAGGTGATGAGTCCGCCGCCATTGCCGTTGGTTCGATCTTGTCTGATGGTGGTGTAGTTGGGGAATGTAAGTGTTTTGTGTGTGTTATGTAATCTGGTTTCTTGTACGATGGCAATGTGTATGTTGTGTTGTATGATGAAGTGTGTGAGTTCTTGTTTTTTGGTGTTAATGCCATCGATATTTATTTGTAGTTTGTTTATGTTGTGGGTGTGGTGTGTGTTGTGTGCTGCTGCGTTAGGGTGGGGAGGGGGGGTCTTTGTCGGGGTTGGGGATCTGGGTGGTGGTGGCGGCTGTGTGGGTGATGGTGTTGGGAGTAAGGGTGGTCGGGGTAGGAGTGGTGGTGTGGGTAGTGGAAGACGAGTCTATGTGTTTGTGAAGTGTTGTTTGGAGGCGGGTGTTGTATTTGTGGGGTGGGTCCAGTTTTTGCAAGGGCTGCAATGAACTGAGCCCGTTGTCTGTTTGTTGGATTTTGAGCATGTTGGACATGTGTGTTTGTTGGTGGGTCCTGGGTTGCTCTCGGTGTCTCCGGCTAGAAGGAGGAGCCGAGAAATGACAGCCGGAGGATCATTTCTCGGTGGTGGAAAAATGTGTGATTGTGTGTGTTGTGTGAGGGGTGTGGTAATTGCCCGGGTGACCGAAGCCTTTCCCAGGAGTTCGCGCCTCCCTGATGGGGGCGGGGGGATTTTGTGGTGGTTTGGCCCCCATAGCTTCTTGCAGCCTTGAGGGGTGGTCCCACGGCGTAGAAGTTGCTACTCCAGGACCGTGTGTGGGTGTTGTGCCATGTAGTGTAGTGGATGGTGTGTGTTTGTGGAGGCCGCAGCAGCATGTGTGTGTGTGTGTGTTTGTGTGCCTCTCATGTCAAGATGGTCTTTGATTTTGAGGACTTTGGTTTCATGGTGTAAGTGGTCTGTAGGTGTGGTAGCTGTGCTGCCTGTGATTATCTTTGGGGCTTTATTCTGTATGGTCAGTAAGGTGTTGTGACGAGTCTCGCCTTTCCCTGGCATTTCCATTTTAGTCCGAGCGATGATTAAGTAGAACCTGGCACTGAATCATATATAAGATTTTATGACTGATCTTGTATAGTCGTGGTCAATAATAATCATCCACATATGGGTATCTCAAACAATTTACTGTCTAATGTTTTCACTTTCACAAATAATGTTATTGTTTTAAGTAGTGTGTAGCTGCTTGTAGTAAATTAAAAGATGGTATACTCTGTCCAGCCTAAGGTGGCGGAGAAGCCCTGCCTCTCTGGGACATTCCTGGATGTATCTGATTGGCAGATGATGGAAAGGGGATGTTTCGAGTACTTTTGGTCACACCATGGGTCACACACATACACACACATACACATACGTCGCATAGCGGTGAGTTAATCTCAGTGACCTGACCTTCCTTCTTCTTCCCTCCACTTCTCTCTCTCTCTCTCTCTCTCTTTCTCTCTCTCTCTCGTGTTCACGATTCATCCACAACCTTTCCTTTTCTAAATTCTATAATCTAATGATATTTTATCCCACATAAAAGTATAATCTAATGATATTTTATCCCACATAAAAGTATAATCTAATGATATTTTATCCCACATAAAAGTATAATCTAATGATATTTTATCCCACATAAAAGTACAATCTATTGATATTTTATCCCACAAATCATATACATGATATATTTAGATTAATGGCATTACGGTATATAATATTTTTTTTTAATTCCATTTATTTATTCTTTCATTAACAGTAGCATGCATCATAAGTTATTTCACTTTCTTTATTTCTCATTTGTTACCTTCATCTAAGTTTCTCTCTCTTACTGCCTTAGGCCATATTCTAATCTCAGGTCCCTATAGGCGCCTGTCAACTTGCTGTGTCGGTTTGTCAATACACACACACACACACACACACACACACACACACACACACCACTCCTTGCCCAGTCCTGCTGCTTTGTTTGGCCATGGTTTTGAAATATATTAACCTTTTTGTGTAGGTAGTTGTTCGTCTCTGCTCTGAGGTCCACCTAGTAAGGCTAAGCGGGAGAGGGCCTTGCTGTGACTGTAACAAGACATAGGTTGCACAAGGAAATCCAGGGAGTACGAGTAACACATATATTAGGAGTAGGACAGTGTTACAACACGAGTACAAGAATATACAGAGAAAGGCGTCACTGTAGAGTAAGTGATCGCCTAGGGCTAAGCTCTGTGTACCAACACTCTCGGTGATGTATTCTTCCGCCGGAAGGCCGGAAGTAAGTAATAGTTGCCAGCACTCACTACACAGTATGAATGTAGAGTTGGTGGATGTATATCTGTGTGTCTGGCATGTTTACTGTGTCGTGTGATATGTATACGTGTAGGTGCATGTCTTGTTTATACATCCTGTATTATATATCCACAGTAGTGAATGTGTGTGTGCGTTTTTTTCTATATTTTCGTTGCATAAAAACACACTCCCATGTGCTTCCGAAAGATAAGTGAAATTAAATGTATAAAAAATTGTACTAAATGGATGAAGAAGCCTTGAAGTATGCTTTCGAACACGGGAAGTCACAAGGGTTACCCAGAGGTCCTCCAGTTGACCTGTTTTCCTCTCACTGTCGCTCACTTTTTACTACACACTCTATGTTCAAATCAAGATATTACGAGCTCCAAGTAAATTGTCAGTGTGAATTTGGCTGTAAGGCTCACACATATCATTTACAATAATGAGTGAGTAATAACAGGCATGAATAATGCTAAATTAGCAGAAATATTCATGAAAAAAGGAAGCACTTCTATTTTTCTCTGTGTGCTGAACACCTCTAGCCAATCAGGGAAGCGAAAAAGTACTTGACCTGCCTACCGCACCTGTAGGGCAGGGCTTCTCCGCCACCTTAGGCTGGACAGAGTATAGTTAACGTGTGTGTGTGTGTGTGTGTGTGTGTGTGTTATTGTTTTAAGTAGTGTGTAGCTGCTTGTATTAAATTAAAAGATGGTAGTTAACGTGTGTGTGTGTGTTATTGTTTTAAGTAGTGTGTAGCTGCTTGTAGTAAATTAAAATATGGTAATTAATATATTTATTGGAAAGTTTATCATCTAAGGAACAGAGGGAAGCTGTCAAACTCTTATGTGAGTTACCCCTATATGGATGATTATATTTGACCACGACTGTATATTTCTGAGGTCCTGAGTCGAAATCCGATGAGGCCAGACGGTCGGACAATGTTGAGCATTATTCAGTATCCAAGATGACTGACTACCACAGTGAGAAATAAAACAATTTTCAAAACATTAATAATAATAATAATAATATTTTGTAACATCCTACCAGATCATTCTTATTTTACAACTTTTACCTAGGTATGGTCACATTAGACAAGATTATGTATACATATTCACTAACACACACGTACACACACACACACGTACACGTACACACACACACGTACACACACACACACACACACACGTACACACACACGTACACACACACACACACACACACACACGTACACGTACACACACACACATGTACACACACACACACACACACACACGTACACACACACACACACGTACATACACACACACGTACACACACACACACACACACGTACACACACACACACGTACACACACACACACACACGCACGTACACACACACACACACGTACACACACACACACACACGTACACACACACACACGTACCTGTGGATTCCTGTGGAGTAGTTTAGGAACTCACTCCTTGGTCACGCTGGGGCGCCACCACCACACTGTAGCCGGGGCTCTCCTTGTTGAACTATAACGAGCGGCCACAGTGCCATACTAACGTTTTCACCACCATCTCCCAGCCGCCCTCATGTATTCCAGCTGGGCCAGAATACTGTTGCCAGCGGCGGGCTGGTGGTAATGCGGTAACACTGGTTGGTCTGGTACAGTCTTCAGCAGATTGTCCAACCTCTTCTTGAAAACGTCCAGAGTACACTTCATCTCCCTCAGTTCTTTGGGCAGACAGTTGAATAACCTCGGTCCGTGAATTCCAAACGAGTTTTCCCTCAAAGTTCCAACTCTTGTCGGTGCTCTGTTATTCAAGGGTGGAATACGACATATTCTTCCTCTCCTGCCGCTGGTTATTACTCGAATCTCATCAGATGTACCAATATTTGGAACCAGTCCGTGCATAATTTTCCACACATATAGTATCTGATACCTTTCCCTACGTCTTTCGAGTGAATACAGCTCCAGATGTTTCAGCCTGTCCCAATAATTCAGCTGCTGCATTCCATGTAGTCTAGCAGTGTATGTTTTCTGCACTGACTCCAACATTCTGATGTATCCTACAGTTCTCGGACTCCAGAGCTGACAGCAATACTCCATCAGTGGCAGTACCATTGCTTTAAACAAAATTAACATTGGATAAGCATCTCTTGTAGAACAAGAGCGAAATATCCAGCCCATTTGCTGTTTGCTCTTTTTAACCATCGCTCTTATTTGGTCTCCAAAGTCTGCGGTGTCACTCATGATCACGCCCAGGTCTCGTAACTGGTGTTTCTGTTGGATGCAACTTCCATCCGACGTAGTGTACTGGTAATCTCGTATTTCTTCCTGTTCTGTTCCTGAGGCATATCGCATCAACTCAAATTTAGTTGCATTGAATACCATATTGTTTTGTGATGCCCATCTATACACCTCCATCAAGTCTCTTTGCATCAATCTGCAATCGCTTTCATCTGATATTATTTTCAGTAGTCGAGTGTCATCTGCAAATGAGGTTGCTCGTGCATGTACCATCTTTGAGTCCATTTCAGCAATGAATATAATAAACAATATTGGACCCAATACTGAGCCTTGAGGCACCCCACTTATTACTGCAGACTCTTCAGATCTTACTCCGTCCACGACTACCGACTGCCGTCTGTTTATTAGAAACGATTCAAGCCACGTGTATAGACATCCTCCAATTCCTAGTTTCTTCAACTTACAAAGTAGCATTCCATGATCTACCTTGTCAAATGCTTTAGAAAAGTCAAGGTATACAACATCTACTCCTGATCCATTCTCTAAAGCTTTGATGATCTCCTGGTAGTGTTGCATCAGTTGTGACACACAAGAACGGCCGGGCCGAAAACCATGCTGACCGTCATTGAAAAGTGAGTGCTTGTCCATATATGCCATTAATTTTTTGACAAGAATTTTTTCAAAGATTTTAATGACGTGAGAAGTCAACGTAATCGGTCTATAATTCTGAGCAAGACATCTGTCTCCCCCCTTGTATATCGGTGTGATATATCCTAACTTCAATGCCGGGGGCACCAATCCATCAGTCAAAGATGTTCTCCATAATATATAAAGAGGCACGCTCAGAGTTTTGGCGCATTTCTTCAAAAGAATAGCCGGTATGCCATCAGGACCTGCTGCCGCACCACATGCTAACTCAGCAACTGCCTCAGCAATATTCTTTTCAGTGAAATTAACATCTGTCATGTCATGGTGGACTTCATCGAGTTCCGTATCACACAGTACGTCATACGATATTGGTTTACTAAACACCGAGTCATATTGCGACCGCAGAGCTGCACATATCCGCTCAGTATCATCAACCAGCTCCCCATCCAGTTTTAGAGGTCCAATAGGGGACCTTATTTTGGCTTTTTCTTTTACGTACTTGTAAAAGAACTTGGGATTTCTTTTTACGGCTTCGACCGCTTTCATCTCAGCATACTTTCTCCCATTTTCATGAGATAAGATCAATTGCTTTTCAATTGACTGCATTTTGTTTGCCAGCTTTCGTTTCCAATTTATATCAATGCTAAGCTTCATTTGTTTCACTAACTTTGTTCTTTTTCTCATTAGTACTTTTCTGTCTTTCGGGATAATATTCTTCCTCTTTTTGTCCGTCCTCACCGGGACATTCTTCTCACAAACACGTATTAATTTCTCATACAACAACTCGTATATGCTTACTGGTGACAAGTTATCCATTAGTTGGTGCCAGTCAATTTCCTTCAAGGCCGTATTTATGTCCTCCCACATCACATTCTCGTGGTGAAAATTCAGCCTGCAAAACGGGCTGTTGTTGTGCACATGTCTGTGATCCAGTGCAGGAGCTCCTAACGATGTTTCCACCATTACTATTCTGTGGTCCGACATTATGGTATCTTCTAATCGAACGTTATAAATAAGCTCATCGTTGTTCGTAAAGAATAAGTCCAATATGTTGTCTCCTCTGGTGGGTTCGGTGATATTCTCAATTAGCAAGAACTCTTCAGCGAAATCCAACAGTAGTTTAGCTTGTTGTCGAGCTTCAGCAGAACCGCCATACACTATTAACGACTCCCAATCTATAATTGGTAAATTGAAATCCCCATTTATAACCACTGTAGGAACAGGACTCCCCAGTGCATACAGCTCACTTCTTATGAGGTCTACTACAGTTTTAAATTCTCCAACTGCACATACAGGTGGTCTATATACAGTCACAATAACCAAATGCAAATGTTTAACATGCAGCATTACATATTCCACAACACCGTTTGACCCAGAAGCTAACATTTGGGTACACACAGCTATATCTTTCTTTACATATACAATAACACCCCCTTTCTTTCTTCCCTCGCTTCGATCTGCACAAAAAGCTTGGTACTCCACCATTTTAACTTCAGCTTCCAATATACCACTATTAAGATGAGATTCAGTTAAAGCAATTACTATAGCATTATTTTCTATCGCAATTTCTTCCAACATATTAACCTTGTGTTTCATTCGACGTGGGAAAAGCCCTTCAATATTGGCACAAATGAAACACTCATTGTTTATGCGTTGATGTCTGGACGGTCTCTCACGCATCCACACTGCTTCACTTTTGGCGCCGTGCAAACATTCACGGTGTCTTTGTTCAACAGCTTCTGTATTTGCTGCTGCATCTGTTGCATCTGTGCTTGCATTTGGCACTGGAAGTCTAAAAAAGTCCTCCTATCTTCTTCCAATACTCTTTCCGTGGTGCCTCTGAACTCGCCGTTTGGGGTAAACTCTCTACCTCTAGGACACCCGCCGTGCTGCGACTCGAAGCTCCTTGACACCT
Source organism: Petrolisthes cinctipes (assembly GCA_033782935.1). Lineage (NCBI taxonomy): Eukaryota > Metazoa > Arthropoda > Malacostraca > Decapoda > Porcellanidae > Petrolisthes > Petrolisthes cinctipes. The sequence goes on along the minus strand of JAWQEG010002848.1, from coordinate 35,818 downwards.
GCCGTGCTGCATAGTTCATGCCACTCCTCTGAGACGATGGATTAAACCCATCTGGCATTTGCTTACCGTGTCGCTCTGACTCGGTCTTCCCAGCAGCAGCTGTTTCACTGTTTTGATGGTTGAAAACACTGGGCGTTGTAGTTTCCGTTGCCAAAAGCGTTGTTCCTCGGATATGGTAAAACCTGCAGTTTTTCCGTCCACAATACCCACTTTTTTCGGCCTCCCAACACAAAGGTGGATGGTAGAAACTGCACTGGTTTCGTTTACTGCAACCCCTCGTTGAGTTGAGTCCGTAGTTTATGAACCTATAGCACATCTTAGGATGCGAAAAAGCACATCCATCACCATCTCTTCCGTGCTTACATAATTTTCGTAGATAGAATCTACACACCGCCGTTTTTCTGGCGGTTACATCGATATCACCTGACTTCCTATTTTCTCCAGTCATGTTTACGATGTTCACTTCTGTTTCCATAGCTCCATCACTGTCGTCTACTCGTCCAATAGCTCCGGCTAAAGCCGTCTCATCATCGGCACTAATCGAAACATTTGGTACGCCCATCGTATTACTTGAAGCTGCAACAGCTGGGCCACTCGACGGTACAGCGGTCTCATTATTAGATGTTATAGCTACAAGGATTTCATCGCGTAGTTCTGCATATTGGTCCCCTGCTTTAGACACAACACACGATTTACACATATACTTAAACCTCGTAAGCTCGAGACACAATATGTGATACATTGGAAGCTCAGAGCAAGTTAAGTGACTGCCTTTACCACACTCGGAACACTTTAATGACGGTTTTCCAGAGGTTATACACACACACACACACGTACACACACACACACGTACACACACACACACACACACGTACACACACACACACGTACACACACACACGTACACACACACACACACGTACACACACACACGTACACACGTACACACACACACACACGTACACACACACACACACGTACACACACACACACACGTACACACACACACACACACGTACACACACACACACGTACACACACACACACACACGTACACACACACGTACACACGTACACACACACGTACACACACACACACACGTACACACACACACACACGTACACACACACACACACACACACATCAGCATTATAATATATATATACTATGGCCCATTAGTGTACAGTTGGCAGCATAAATTCGCGTCCATTTCATGTACTTAGTATTGCTAATTTGACCAAATAGTTGCATTTTGAACCAGTTTTTATTCCAACAACATATGTAATTTACCATATTTACTTTATATCTGTCATCTCTGCATTAAAATTGTATTACAACATCACTATAGCTAATACATACACAGGTGGAAATGAAGCAAACTTATGCTGACGACTGTACACTCATCCTTTTCATTTGGATGCTTCCAAAAACTCCAGATTGTATAAAAAAAAATAACCCATAAAATTCCCCAGGTATTGGTACTGGCAGATATTCTGTTAAAAGGACTAGTCTGGATATAATAGCAATAATTATAATAATTCTGTTTCGGTCAATATTTTGGTTTGTTTTGGGATGTTTTTGGTTGACTCGATTGCTGTAGACTAATTCTGATTTTCTCAAAAAAATAGCCAATAAAATTCCACATCTATTGGTACTAGCAGATAGTCTCTTTAATAGCCCAGTTAGCGGAAAATCGCACTAATGTCGATCCCATATTATCCACCTGGACTAAGATTTATCAATTTTTTTTTTTTTTTTTTTTTTCATATTTTCCATCTGGACTAAGTTTTATCAATTTTTTTTTTTAGTTTTTGGATAATTTTTGATTATTTTTTCCATATTTTCCACCTGAACTAAGTTTATCAATTTATTTATTTATAGTTTTTGGATAATTTTGGATTATTTTTCCCACGTGGAGATAGTGCTTTGGCGAGATGTTTTGTTATGATCGGGCACGGAACCTGTGATTAAAGTTAATTGGTCATGTATGGAAAGCGATAGATGGTGGTGGTGTGCGGGCATTGAAAATAAATATATATATATATTATTATTATTGTTATTATTAATATGTATCTATCAATTATATATTGTAATATATTTTTTTATTATTATTATACATTGATTAATCATTATTATCATTATTATTATCATTATTATTATTATTATTATTATTATTATACAGGGTGATTCAGAAATGCGTGCCGAAAATCCGCAGGTGTATTCCTGGCACATAATTGAATGTAAATTAGTCAATAACGATTTTGGAAATTCTCAATAGTTTATAAGTTATAGTGCCTTCAAGGTTTGAAGAGTGTGTTTAAATCTAGGGATTGTACCTGGCTAGTACAGTGGTAACGCGCCTGCCTCGCATCCGTGAGGTCGGCAGATCGAGCCTCGCCCAGGCCCGAGAGTTTAAAACTGTTTACTGGGGGGTTACTGCCATGGCTGGGCACCATGGTGGGGAGTTGGGCTTGCCTGGCTGACGTTCTGGAGAGTATCTCATCAGAGATAGATACCAGAACTAAAACCCTGCAACTTTAACTTTAATCTTTCAGACACGTGTGAAATTACTTAACTCCCATGAAGGCATTGGAAACACAGTAAAAGTTACTAAAGAATATGACAAAAGCTGTAGAGTGTACAGTCACAGCAAAATGTCTGAAAGATTATGGTACAATCCCTAGATTTAAACACACTCTTCAAACCTTGAAGGCACTATAACTTATAAACTATTGAGAATTTCCAAAATCGTTATTGACTAATTTACATTCAATTATGTGCCAGGAATACACCTGCGGATTTTCGGCACGCATTTCTGAATCACCCTGTATATTGATTAATCATTATTCTTATTTCTATTATTCTTATTATCATTATATGTACCGGTATCTATCAAATATATATTCTAATATATTTATTGTTATTATTATTATTATAAATTTATTAATTATAATTCTGTCTGTTAACTCTTTATTGTATCATTTATCACGACAATTTTACTATGCATATAAAACTTTGTAAAGTATTGGTAATATTTTTGCAGTAATTCTAAAGTACTAACTAATTCATTTGTATTTTGTACTATCCATAAATTAATTTGGTTGTATTATTATGTTACAGAGTTGTAGAGAGTGGAGTTGTACAAGAGACTTATTAACAACCTTCATTCTTCCATCAACAACGACGACGACAACAACAACAACAACGACGACGACAGTACAAGTATTATTAGTTAATGTAAGTATTTATGGAGTTACTGTGTGTGGGGTTTAGGGGGGTGCGCGGGGAGTGTGGGAGTAGGGGGACAGGCTTGGGGGGGTTTAGGGGGGTGCGGGAGTAGGGGGACAGGCTTGGGGGGGGGGGGTTAGGGGGGTGCAGGAATAGGGGGACAGGCTGGGGGGGGGGTTTAGGAGGGTGCGGGAGTAGGGGACAGGCTTTCTACCCCCCCCCAAGCCTATTCCCGCACCCCCCTGACCCCCTCCCCCAAGCCTGTTCCATATTCCTGCACCCCCCTAACCCCACCAAGCCTGTCCCCCTATTCCCGCACCTCCCCCCAAACCTGTCCCCTACTCCCGCACCCTCTTAATGTAAGTGTTTATAGAGTCACTGTGTGTGTGATATTTCTCTTCACACAGTGTTAATGTGTGTGTAATTTGTCAGACACACACACACAATATATTAATACATGTGTTTGTGTGTGTGTGTAATTTGTTTCACACACAAAGGATTACAACAACAATCAGGGGATAATACAATTTTGGTACATCCACAATCAAATATCCACCAACACTTTCCTTCCATCGTACAAATAAATCAGTATCATATCAAAATATAATCATACAACAACACCTTACATCAACTCAACCCCCTCAATTATTATTATTATGAGGTGCTGCAAAGTCATACACGTGTTGTTCTTTATTACCAAAATATTTATTATTATTATTATTATTATGAGGTGCTGCAAAATTATATACATGTTGTTCTTTATTACCAAGATATTTCCTACGATGGAAGGAAAGTGTCGGTGGATATTTAATTGTGGCTGTACATTTGAGCTTCTTGATTCCTTCAAAGTCTGCCAGGAAACAACAGGACCAAGAGTGAGAAAAACAACAATGGTGTCCTGTTGTTTTTGTTTGGAATAGTTTTAAGGGGGAAGTTTTGTGTTGGTAAATCTGGAACCACTGAATCCTCCAAACTATTCCAAGCAACAGAACACCATTATTTTTGCTCTTCTGGTCCTGTTTCCTGACATACTTTGGAGGAATCATGGCACTCCAATGTAACAAAAAAGAATTACCACCTTAAGGGGGTGCGGGAATAGGGGACAGGCTTGTGGGGGGAACTGGGGAGGTGCGGGAGTAGGGGGACAGGCTTGTGGGGGGACTGGGGGAGGGTGCAGGAATAGGGGGACAGGCTTGGGGTGGGTAGAAAGCCTGTCCCCTATTCCCGCACCCCCCCAAGCCTGTCCCATATTCCCGCACCCCCGACCCCCCCAAGCCTGTCCCATATTCCCGCACCCCCCCCAAGCCTGCACCCCCCTAACCCCCCCACTCCTGCACCCCCCCCACAGGTATAAAATTATCATTGATGTTATCATTATATTTCTGTGTATAATAATAACATCAACAATTTATATTTGAACCCAACACCATAACAGGTATAAAATAATTAATATATTTTCCTGGTGGTGGAAATATAAAACATGGATAATTATAGGTGTTCTCTTTCTCTTTTCTTGTTGTGTGTATTCTCTTCTCTCGTTAGTTGTGTGTGTTCTCTTCTCTCGTTAGTTGTGTGTGTTCTCTTCTCTCGTTAGTTGTGTGTGTGTTCTCTTCTCTTGTTAGTTGTGTGTTCTCTCTTCTCTCGTTGTGTGTGTGTTCTCTCTTCTCTAGTTGTGTGTGTGTTCTCTCTCTCTTTTCTCTCGTTGTGTGTTCTCTCTCCTTGTGTGTGTGTTCTCTTTTCTCTCATTGGTTGTGTGTGTTCTCTCTTCTCCTCTCGTTGTGTGTGTTCTCCTTTCTCCTCTCGTTGGTTGTGTGTTCTCTCTTCTTCTCTCGTTTGTTGTGTGCGTGTTCTCTCTCTCTTCTCTCGTTGGTTGTGTGTTCTCTCTTTTGTTGGTTGTGTGTTCTCTCTTTCTCTCGTTGGTTGTGTGTTCTTTCTCCTCTCGTTGTTGTGCCCTCTCTTCTTTTGTTCTCCTCTCACCTGTAAAGCAGTGATGATATTAACATTTAAACCTTTTGTAGTGAGTGCACATATCTAAATCCAATTAAAGGGAGAGTCCCGTAGTTTTTAAAAAATTTGAGGGCCCTTACTGGAGCTCTATGAATGCTCCAAAATACAGTCAATTCTCATTTTACACTGGGATGATGTATGTGAAATAGTGTGTGTGTAATGAATGTATGTACTGCAAACACTTATTGTACACTATATTAAACACCCATAATACCAGTGTACTGTACAATGAGGGTTTTCTATACACAGTTTCATTACACACATTACATTACACACCCAATATACAAGTGTAAAATGAGAGTTAACTGTAGCTAAATCCAATTAATGGGAGAGTCCCGTAGTTTAAAAAAAATTAATGGTCCCTTACTGGAGCTCTATAAATCTTCCAAAATAATCCAGGCCACAGAACCCTTCAGTATTTCTAATAGGGAATCTGTCTGTTGCCCGGAGTAGTTTGGAGAATTCATAGAGCACCAGTAAGGACTCTCAAATTTCTTTTAAAACTACGGGAGAGAGTCTCTTGGTGAATTGAAAGGCTACTGATTCCTCCTACCTGTGCTACTAAACAGATGCATTCATTGGTACAGCCACAATCAAATATACACCAACACTTTCCTTCCATCGTAATAAATATCTTGGTAATGAAGAACAACACGTGTATGATTTTGCAGCACCTCATAATAATAATTGAGGGGGTTGAGTTGACGTAAGGGGTTGTTGTATGATTATATTTTGATATGATACTAATTTATTTGTACGATGGAAGGAAAGCGTCGGTGGATATTTGATTGTGGCTGTACAGTACACTCACCATTCTTGCATTATGAGGTAGTCAGTACACTTGTGAAGTTCATGGGAGGTAGTAGTAGTAGTAGTAGTAGTCTATCCTCCTCTATCCAAAACTGCTAAAACTTGGAAAATCCAATGTAGTGTGTGAAAATCCATCCTGAAAAACTATATACATATTAGTACAGCACTGTTACATGTTAAACTTCAGTCACCTGGGCAATACCTCACCCCTCACACAACACATAGTGACGTGGTATAAATAAGGTGTGAGTCATCTAGTGGGACAGAAGAGAAGCTACGGTACCAACATCACCACCACGAAGCTCCACTGTCTCATCTAGTGTGTGTGTGTGTGTAACTCCTCTTATCTCCTGATAGTGACATGTATAAATAAGGTGTGGATCATCTAGTGTGTGTGTGTGTGTTTGTCAACTGTATAGTGTCGTGTATAAATAAGGTGTGGGTCATCTAGTGAAACAGAAGAGAAGTTATGGTACCAACATCACCACGAAGCTCCACTGTCTCATCTGGTGTGACACACAATAATCTCAGGGCCTCACAAGAGTCACGGGCTATTGACACCCTACAGCCCCGAGGTTGAGGTATAGAAAAAAAAAAAAAAAAAAAAATAAACATGTATGAAATGGAGTAGCCTCAATAAACTAGCACATGAAGTGAACTTTGTTTTCTCAAGAATTATAGTTAATTTCAATACAAGGGTGGTTCCAACACTTTTTTTGTTTTGTCTGTACTCATACTTCATTACCCGATACTCACTTTGTAATGTTTAATGATGTTGTTGTTGATGTTCTCCCAGGACAGAATGGCCTCCACAGACCCCTGGTACACTCTGGTGAAAAAACAAATTAAAATAAAGGAGGGGCTGTATGTCCCTATGTGTCTGTATGTCACTATATACCTGGACTACCAAAGCACATCCCAGGGAAATGGGACCACAGCTTACTGGACCAGGGAGTCTAGATGTCCCTATATGTCTGGGTTACTGAAGCACATCTCCCTGGCTGTCGGAGGCCCCCAGACTCCCTGTAATGTTTAATTTTTTATGATAACTGATTAATTACAAATCTGATATTACACTCTTTCCTACTTGCAAATTATGAGTCAGATGAGATTAAAGGTTGAAGTTCCTCAAGCTATCTGGCCGAACAGCCCCGAGCTCCTGAGGAAGGTCATGGCCTGAACCGGGCTCTCCCACAGTGCCCTCAGAGAGTGTATGTTGTGTTGTTGGTGAGTGTGGTTGTGTGTATTACAGTCTTCAATAATGTGTTTAATAGAATGTATGTTGTGTTGTGTTGTTGGTGAGTGTGGGTGTGTGTATTACAGTCGTCCATAATGTGTTTAATAGAATGTATGTTGTGTTGTGTTGTTGGTGAGTGTGGGTGTGTGTATTACAGTCTTCCATAACATATGTGTTTAATAGAATGGGGTGTTGTGTTGTGTTGTTGGTGAGTGTGGTTGTGTGTGTTGCAGTCTTCAATAATGTGTTTAATAGAATGGGGTGTTGTTGGTGGGTTTGGTTGTGTGTATTACAGTCTTCCATAATGTGTTTAATAGAATGGGGTGTTGTGTTGTGTTGTTGGCGAGTGTGGTTGTGTGTATTACAGTCTTCCATAACGTGTTTAATATAATGGGGTGTTGTGTGAGTGTGTGTATTGCAGTCTTCCATAATAGAATGGGGTGTTGTGTTGCATCCCGGACAGACATCTACAATGGATTGAAGGTTTTACATAGTACCGTACCAAACAAGTAGTGCACCTCTACTATAGTACTGTACCTTATAAAATAAACCACTGAATTGTATATATTCAACAGAACATTAACAAAGTCCCTGATAATACTGGTATATACAGTACAGTCTGTCAATGATACAGGTACAGTTGCCAAAAAAGAAATTGCGACAACTATTGATAGAACATTAAATATATTAATGTCCATAGTTGTTTGTAGGGATTATAAGTATGTATTACAGAAGGATATGTATATTTCCTTCTGTTATACATATTTATAGTACATACAAATACAGAAGGATATGTATATTTCCTTCTGTTATACATACTTCTAGTACATACAAATACAGAAGGATATGTATATTTCCTTCTGTTATACATACTTATAGTACATACAAATACAGAAGGATATGTATATTTCCTTCTGTTATACATACTTATAGTACATACAAATACAGAAGGATATGTATATTTCCTTCTGTTATACATACTTATAGTCCATACAAATACAGAAGGATATGTATATTTCCTTCTGTTATACATGCTTATAGTCCATACAAATACAGAAGGATATGTATATTTCCTTCTGTTATACATACTTATAGTCCATACAAATACAGAAGGATATGTATATTTCCTTCTGTTATACATACTTATAGTCCATACAAATACAGAAGGATATGTATATTTCCTTCTGTTATACATTCTTATAGTCCATACAAATACAGAAGGATATGTATATTTCCTTCTGTTATACATACTTATAGTCCATACAAATACAGAAGGATATGTATATTTCTTTCTGTTACTCATACTTATAGTACATACAAATAGTTGTGGATATTACTATGGTTAAAGTTCCATCAAGATTTGTCACAAAACCTTTTTTGGCAACTGTACCACACACTCGTTCAGTTACTCACAGTTTTAGCTGGTAGTAAAATCTGGAGTAGAAAGCAGGGTTATGTTACAGCAGATAATATTAGATCAACCAATCACAATCACTTTAAGATAATCAACCCTGCTTACTACTCCACATTTTACCAGCTAAAACTATGAGTAACTGAGAGAGGGTGTGTTATGTACAGTTGAGCAAGTAGAAAGTGCAGGTAATATATGAGGGATATATATGTTCACATCTGGCTACTGTCCATAAAATAAACGAAAAATCAAAATATATAAAAGACTTTTATTACACAAATTAAATATGCTATAGTAATTACTTTCTTCTAGACAATAGTACATATTTTAACATATAGTAGAAAGTGCAGGTAAAATATGAGTATATATATATATAATTATTATATATGTTCACATCTGGCTACCACTCAAAATTTCAGTCAGTCACTTTATATTGGTTCTGGAGTCTAAGTGATTCATTGATAAAAAATACCAGGGTTTACTACAAAGAACTGAAAGATATTGCAATATACACTCATATTTTTCTTGCACTTTCTACTTGCTCAACTGTACATCATTCACAGACTGTACTTGTGAAGTTACTAATAGGGATGTACTGCCTGGGGAGTTGAATTTACCGCATGACCAAAAATTCCAGTATCATATGAAACATCATAGCTTATTAGTAGTTGTTGTGTTCGCTCAATGTAAAAAAAACACATTACCTTTTGTCTATGGTACCAGTACACTATTATTTTGTCTTTGAAGTGATAAGTATGCATTGTATGTGAATTATAATGACTGATTTTAGAGGCTTATTTGATTATTTCATTGTTTACGTGGCATAAGAGAGTTATATTATGTGTTGCTGGCTAGTTGTAAAAATAAAGGGGACTGAGGCAGGCAGGCAGGCACTACCACAATGTCTCATAATCTAACTGACATCCCAGTTACTTTAATAAATGAGACTCGCAATCAATTCCCAAAATAATCCCTCCTTTACAGTTAGTTACAAAATAAAATATACATTCTTCTGCTACTTATTGATAACCATATAATCCTGAGATAAGATAGCAACAATGTTATAAGCATGACAAATAGTTAACTAGCCAGAAACACATAATAACTCTTATGCCACGTAAACAATGAAATAATCAAATAAGCCTCTATAGAAATCAGTCATTATAATTCACATACAATGCATGCTTATCACTTAAGACAAAATAATAGTAGTGTACTGGTACCATAGGCGAAAAATGGAAAGGTAATGTGTTTTTTTTTACAGAGAGAACACAACAACTACTACTAAGCTATGATGTTTCATTTGATACTGGAATTTTTGGTCATGCGGTAAATTCAAATCCCCAGGCAGTACACCCCTATTAGTAACACTGAAGGCATCTGTTGTTCTTTATTACCAAGATATTTATGACGATGGAAGAAAAATGTCGGTGGATATATATGATTGTGGCTGTACAGTCGGCAGTATAGGTTCGCTTCATTTCCACCTACATATTGTTACGGACGGAGGGTAGAGATACAGTACAGTACTAGTCACTAGACTAGACTTACTCCAAAGTTAGCTATCAACAGAATAAAGTAGCACTGGGTGGCAGGTATCTGACTATTAAAGTTATGAATTATAAGTAAAAGTACAAACCCAGCCTATATGAAAGAATGCTAACTCAACCCTAAAGAGACCGTCCATACATATACCCAGATTCGGTTATAATGAATAAAAGATGATAAGAGAAACTACTCTGACTTTCTATAATATATAATGACAATATGAACTAACACAAAGACATACAAGTAACACAGAAAGAATTATAAATGAAATCAGGATTCCCAACTATGACAGAACGTGAGACAGAATTCCCAGAATATATAATACACTTACAATAACCACACAACTCACTACCACTGTGCCATCACTTCAATACACAAGGCTCTAGGCACACACGTAAGCATAGAATTAGTCTATCAATAATATTAGCACTTCACTAGCATATATGGTAAATAAACTTCAATGCATCACACACATGTAATAATATAATAAAAAAATATCAATACCCAAATATATATATATATAGTAATAGTAGTAATAGTAGTAATATTAGTAATATGAGAGTGACCCCTAAGTTACTGTGAGAAGAAAGTAGAAATAAAACAATTATACTTAACAAAAAATACGTCTGCGAGTCTCCTCCCGAATCTCACCATACTCAATGACTTACAAAACACAAGCTCGCTGTCCCAGTTCCCAAAGATATCTGAAGTAACAAGGCCTAAGCCTCGCCCTTATATACCATCGGCTCGACAAAGAAGAGCGTGCCGGTTTCAACAGAGTTAGGAGCGTCTCCAAAACCTGTTTGTAACACAGACTTAAACACACTATACTCATATGTTCCCTCCCAAGAAACTATGGGAAGTCCCAAGTAATGAAAACGGACACTCATCACGCCACTTGCGAGAGAAGGCGAGAGAAAGCGCACAAATCTAGAGAACATAGCTGGTTATGACATACCCGACCTTACGACACCAACACTTAAAGAAAATGAAATAATAAGTGAATTAAATTCGCAAACAACCCATCCGGGTGGGGGCCTCTGCCACCACACTCACAACCACATCCACAGTCACTGTCAAAAACAGATAGCAACACTTATAAATCAATAATAATAATTCCGACACACGGAACACGCCCCCACCAAAGAAAGAGTTTTCCTCTGGAAAATTCGTTCTTGGGTTTACAAAAGTTATGTACAACATGCAAAAATCAAAAATAAAACATTTAACTTCTAGATAGACAATCGGCTATCACATTATCAACACCTCTTATATGACGTACATCTAGGTGATACTGTTGGAGGAACAAACTCCAACGGGTAAGCCTTTGGTTCTTGGCCCCCAAACTGTTCAAATACTTCAGAGGGTGGTGGTCAGTGTACACCCTAAGTATTGGTCCAAATGCAGGTACATACACAGCAAAGTGTTGCAGGGCGAGGATCAGGGCTAGGAGTTCCTTCTCTATAACTGAGTAGTTCTGACTGGTAGAGAACTTTTTACTGTAATACGAAACAGGATGCTCCACCTCCTGCTCGTCCTCCTGCATCAACACAGCTCCTGCTCCTACATTGCTAGCGTCCACTGCTAGTGTGAATGGTTTGTCAAACTTGGGTGCGGTCATCACGGGATAATGGACGAGTATGTCCTTGGCACTTTCAAAACTTTCCTCGCACTCGTTTGTCCATTCATACTTAACCTCTTTTCTAAGCAACTCAGTCAAAGGTGCCACTACAGTCGCGAAATTTTTCAAGAATCGCCTGTAGTACCCGATACATCCCAAGAAGCGTCTGAGTTCCCGTCTGTTCTGAGGCCTCTTGAAACCTTGTATGGCCTCCACCTTCGAGCTAGGCGGGCAGACCAGACCATGTCCTACCACATACCCTAGGTACTGCACACGGGCACACACAAAGTCGCACTTCTTGACGTTGACGACTAAGTTGGCATCCTGTAGGCGGGACAGTAACTGCTGCAGTACTTGGAGGTGGTGGTCCCAGGTGTCAGTGTAGACCACGATGTCGTCAATGTACGCAACGCAGTTCTTAATACCCCCAGTCACATCATTCATGAGCCGTTGGAAGGTGGCTGGTGCATTCTTCATACCGTACGGCATCACGTTACACTGGTATGTTTGCCCATCGGCCACAAAGCATGTGATCTGCTTTGCTCGGTCTGTCAGAGGTACCTGCCAAGATCCCTGCTTCAGGTCGATCTTGGTAATAAAACGAGAGGATCCCACATGGTCAATGCAGTCCTCTAGGCGTGGCAACGGGTACGTGTCAGTCTTTGTCAAGGCGTTCACTCTCCTGTAGTCGATGCAGAACCTAGCAGAACCATCAGGCTTAGGCTGCAATGTCACAGGGGAACACCAAGCACTTGCACACGGTGTTATCAAGTTGTGGTCCAACATATACTTCAGCTCCTTCCGCAGCACTTCAATATGGCGTGGACTGACTCGGTAGTGCGGCAGCTTAACTGGCGTAGCCACGTCCACGTCGTGTTGAGTCCAGTCAGTTCTCCCAGGAAAACTGGCGAACACCTTGCCATAGGTTGACATCAACTTCCACAGCTGCGCCACTTGCTCGGGAGGTAAATGCGACACCTTGTCCCGTAGAGTAGTCTCTGCTTCCTCATTGTCCACCCAATTACTCTCTTGAAATTCACAAGTTACCTCTGCCACATCATCATCATCATCTTCCACAGCCACAGCCACAACATGCTGTGTCATCACTGGAGTCTTCAAAGGGTGGTAGTACGGCTTTAACATATTCACATGGTACAACTGATGAGATAGTCAGTCTCACCCAGCCTCTTCTTTACCACGTACGCACCTTGAAACTTGGCAGCCAGGGGTTGACCTTGAAGTGGCAGTAGCACCAACACTTCATCACCAACTTGGAACACCCTCCATCTGGCCTTCCGATCATACCACTGTTTCATTTTCCCTTGGGCTTCCTCGAGGTTCTTCTTCGCCTCTTCTCTAGTGTCACTCAGACGGGTCTTGAACTCCAGGACGTATTGTAGAAGGTTCTTGCAGGTGTCGACGTCACTACTCCATGCCTCCTTGACGATGCTCAAAGGACCTCTGACATGGTGTGCGAAGACAAGCTCATTCGGAGAGAAACCCAGGCTCTCCTGTGGTACTTCCCTCGTTGCAAACAGTAGGAAAGGAACACCCTTGTCCCAATCCTTGGTGTGTTCCAAGCAGTATTTCCGCATCATATTCTTCAGGGTCTGGTGGTATCTCTCCAAGGCACCCTGGGACTCTGGATGGTAAGCACTGCTTCTAACATGTTTAACTCCCAACTCTTCCAAAGTCTGCTGGAACAGGTTAGACAAAAAATTAGAACCCCTATCAGACTGTATTTCATTAGGTAACCCAAACTTAGTACAAAATCCTAACAATGCTTCCACAACAGCCTTAGCATTCATAGTTCTGAAGGAAATTGCCTCAGGGTACCTAGTACAAGGGTCTAATATAGTAAGAAGATACTGAAATCCGGTAGAAGTGGTAGGAAGTGGACCCACTATGTCTATAATTAACTTTGAGAAAGGTGGTCCAATAGCAGGGATGGGAATTAGGGGAGACTTAGATGGTTTCTGGTTAGGCCGTCCCACAACCTGGCATGTGTGACAACTCCTCACATGCTGGTACACATCAACCCTCATGGCAGGCCAGTAAAATTTTGCCCTAAGCCGTTCAAGGGTTTTCCTCACTCCTAAGTGGGCAGCAAAGGGAATATCATGAGCTAGCCTAATTAGTTCCTGCCGGCACACACTCGGCACAACTAACTGGTGTACATCCCTTAATCCCTCATCCACACTAGTATGAGGAGGTCTCCACCTCCTGTACAAAACTCCATCCTTCTCATATAAACATGAACCCTTTTCTTCCCCCATATTTTCAACTGCCAGGCTCCTTAACTCTTGGATACCTGGGTCACTACCTTGCAAATCCTTAAATCTATCAACATCGACACACTCCAGAGACAGCTGCTCACTAGAGGCATCTGAAAAAAGATTAGTTAAAGAAGGATCGTCCGGTGATTCTCCATCACCGTCAACGTCCTCCACTGGTGGGTCGGAAGGAGTTACAACTGCCTCGGCTGCTTCCACACGCCGGCTCTCCTCCACCCTTGACATCGATCGGTTCACGGCACATACAGGGAAGTTCATCTGGTCCTCTTCCTCCGAAACTTCGGCAGGTACAGGATCCTTGGTCATTACTGGGGCACTCACTTCCTCACCCCTAACCAAATCATTCCCAAGAATTAGATCCACATTAGACCCGGGCAATGACTCCACCACTCCAACCTGTGCCGTCCCGTTAAATAAATTACAACTCACCCTACACTCCACCAAAGGAACCGTCAGGGAGCCTCCTACTCCCCTGAGCAAAACAAAGTCCTTGGACCTCACCTCAACATGTTTCGGTCTTACCCACAGAGTAATTGTAGAACCAGTGTCTCGGAGTATCTTAACAGGATGCTGGGATTCCCCCAGCTTGACCAACCCATCAGAACGATACGGAGCATAACAATCCTCAGCCGCAGCATCCGTAGCTACCGACTGGACAACAGCTCCTGTAACGTCAGACATGGGAACAGCATCCACTGCACCCTTCCCTCCTTCTGAAAGAACTCTATCTTTAGAAGTGGGCAAAACAGAGTTATCCCTACTATCCTTTCGGGGCTTAGAAACTGTGACAATAACCCTGTCACAAGAAACAAAATTGGTTGGCCTAACAACTCCTGCCTTTCTCCAACATCGGTCTACAGTATGCCCTGTTTTGTGGCAATAAGTACATGTGAAAGTTCGTGTCCAAGGTTTGTGTGGAGTGCGTGTAGGTGTTTGTGCATGTGAGATACCTGGGGGACTGGGACTAGTGACATGAGTGCTTTTAGAATACGGGGAGACATCGCTATCATATGTTTTATTAATGGTGGTTGGAGGGTTTTTTTTTTGGCCTTTGTCTTTGGCTTTAAACTGCTTCCTGACTAAAACATAATCATCAGCATAAACTGCAGCTTCCTCAGCTGTCTTTACTCTCTTATCACATATAAACATCTGCAAATCTGGCTCCATCTGGCTCAGAAATTGCTCCAACTTAACCAACTCCTCCAACCTACAATAATTACCTTCTACTCTCTCACTTCTTATCCATGCTAGAAATAGGTCACTCTGATATTTCATAAATTCAGTCCATGTCTCATTAGGACGTTTCTTACTATTACGGTACTTCTGTCTGTAAGCTTCTGGTCTTAATTCATAAGTCCTTAGTACAGCAGACTTTAACGTTTCATAATCCAAAGATTCCTGAAAACTGAGAGCATCAAATGCTCTTAAAGCTTTACCACAAAATACTGACTGTGCTAGCGTTGACCATCATTCCTTCGGCCACCCACTACCCTCTGCTACTTTCTCAAACCTCTGGAAAAATTCAGCAACATGGTCCTCATCAAACTTAGGAACCAACCTGTGCTGTTCTGATGACCCTCCCGACACAACCGGTCGTCGTGGCTCATGGTCCACTTTATGTTTCTCCAACTCCAATTCCAGTCTCTTTTGTTCGAATTCTTACTTCTTTTGCTCTCTCTCAGACTCTAATCTCATTTGCTCTCTCTCAAACCCCAACTGAGCTCTCCTTTCCTCACTCTCAGACTCTAATCTCCTTTGCTCTTCCTCAGAATCTAACCTCCTTTGCTCTCTCTCAAGCTGTAATTGTAGCATACGGAACTCATGGTCACGCGCAGCTTGGTCATTCCCAAATTGTTTATTCGGAATCACAGTGGTTTCAAGCAAATCAGAATGTGCAGACCAGTCACTTACGACAGAAACATTATCCTTTCTCTCAACAAAATCATACAAATCAGTGCCGCATAGATGGTGGCAAATCAGGTTAGCTAGTGGAAATGCGTTGGAACTTTCAAAAGTGAGTTCCAACTTCTGTGCAACAAGTAATAATTCCTCTCTCCTTAGTGCTCTCACTCTCTCGGGATTAGGACTTGATTTAATAAAATCTGCAGCATCCTGCTCAGAAGTGAGATGAAGTGGAGCCCACCTTTCACTAGCCACACCCTGAGTCTCCATTGCTCACTAACTATTAGGCAAGGTACACAAAAAATGGAAAAATGCAATGCAAGAAAAAAAATTTACAACAGCAATGCAATGATAGTACACAAGTCTCAGTTCAGCAAAAAAAAATTGGAAATCCTGGCGAGGTCGCCAATTTATATGTTACGGACGGAGGGTAGAGATACAGTACAGTACTAGTCACTAGACTAGACTTACTCCAAAGTTAGCTATCAACAGAACAAAGAAGCACTGGGTAGCAGGTATCTGACTATCAAAGTTATGAAGAATAAGTAAAAGTACAAACCCAGCCTAGATGAAAGGTTGCTACCTCAACCCTAAAGAGACCGTCCATACATATACCCAGATTCAGTTATAAAAGAATAAATGATGATAGAGAAACTACTCAGATTTTCTATAATATATAATGACAATATGAACTAACACAAAGACATACAAGTAACACAGAAAGAATTATTAAATGAAATCAGGATTCCCAACTATGACAGAACATGAGACAGAATTCCCAGAATATATATATATAATACACTTGCAATAATCACACAACAACTTACTACCACTGTGCCATCACTTTAATACACAAGGCTCTAGGCACACACGTAAGCATAGAAGTAGTTTATCAATAACACTGGCACTTCACTGGTATATATAGTAAACAAACATCAATGCATCACACACATGTAATAATATAATAATAAAATATCAATATCCAAATATATATGTAATAGTATTAATAGTAATAATAATACGAGAGTGACCCCTAAGTTACTTGTGAGAAGAGAGTAGAAATAAAACAATTATACTTAACAAATATACGTCTGCGAGTCTCCTCCCGAATCTTACCACACTCAATCACTTACAAAACACACCCTAGCTGTCCCAGTCTCCCAAAATATCTAAAGTAACAAGGCATAAGCCTCGCCCTTATATACCATCGGCTCGACAAAGAAGAGTGAGCAAGTTAGAACAAAGCTACAGGAACGTCTCCGAACCTGTTCGTTAACACAGACTTAAACACACTATACTCATACGTTCCCTCCCAAGAAACTATGGGAAGTCTTAAGTAATGAAAACGGACGCTCATCACGCCACTTGTGAGAGAAGGCGAGAGAAAGCGTACGAATCTAGAGAACATAGCTGGTTATGACATGACCGACCTTACGACACCAACACTTAAGGAAAATGGAATAATATGTGAATTAAATACGCACACAATACATCCGGGTGTGGGGCCTCTGCTACCACACTCACTACCATATCCACAGTCACTGTCAAAAACAGATAGCAACACTTATAAATCAATGATAATAATTCAGACACACGTAACACGCCCCCACCAAAGAAAGAGTTTTCCTCTGGAAAATTCGTTCTTGGGCTTACAAAAGTTATGTACAACATGCAAAAATCAAAAACAAAACATTTAACTTCTAGATAGACAATCGGCTATCACATTATCAACACCTCTTATATGACGTACGTCTAGGTGATACTGTTGGAGAAACAAACTCCAACGGGTTCTTGGCCCCCAAACTGTTCAAATACTTCAGAGGGTGGTGGTCAGTGTACACCCTAAGTATTGGTCCAAATGCAGGTACATACACACACTTCAGGGCCTTCCGCAGCACTTTAATATGGCGTGGACCGACTCGGTAGGGCGGCAGCTTAACTGGCGTAGCCACGCCCACGTCCACTTCGTGTTGAAACCAGTCAGTCCTCCCAGGAACACTGGCGAACACCTTGCCGTAGGTTGACATCAACTTCCACAGCTGCATCACTTGCTCGGGAGGTAAATGCGACACCTTGTCCCGTAGAGTAGTCTCTGCTTCCTCATTGTCCACCCAATTACTCTCTTGAAATTCACAAGTTACCTCTGCCACATCATCATCATCTTCTTCCACAACCACAGCCACAACATGCTGTGTCGTCACTGGAGTCTTCAAAGGGCGGTAGTACGGCTTTAACATATTCACGTGGCACAACTGATGAGACCTCCGCCGGTCGGGCGTCTTCACAAGGTAGTCAGTCTCACCCAGCCTCTTCTCTACCACGTACGGACCTTGAAACTTGGCAGCCAGAGGTTGACCTTGAAGTAGCAGTAGCACCAACACTTCATCACCAACTTGGAACTCCCTCCATCTGGCCTTCCGATCATACCACTGTTTCATTTTCCCTTGGGCTTCCTCAAGGTTCTTCTTCGCCTCTTCTCTAGTGTCACTCAGACGGGTCTTGAACTCCAGGACGTATTGTAGAAGGTTCTTGCTGGTGTCGACGTCACTACTCCATGCCTCCTTGACGATGCTCAAAGGACCTCTGACATGGTGTGCGAAGACAAGCTCATTCGGAGAGAAACCCAGGCTCTCCTGCGGTACTTCCCTCGTTGCAAACAGTAGGAAAGGAACACCCTTGTCCCAATCCTTGGTGTGTTCCAAGCAGTATTTCCGCATCATATTCTTCAGGGTCTGGTGGTATCTCTCCAAGGCACCCTGGGACTCTGGATGGTAAGCACTGCTTCTAACATGTTTAACTCCCAACTCTTCCAAAGTCTGCTGGAACAGGTTAGACAAAAAGTTAGAACCCCTATCAGACTGTATTTCATTAGGTAACCCAAACTTAGTACAAAATCCTAACAATGCTTTTACAACAGCCTTAGCATTCATAGTTCTGAGGGGAATTGCCTCAGGGTACCTAGTACCAGGGTCTAATATAGTAAGAAGATACTGAAATCCGGTAGAAGTGGTAGGAAGTGGACCCACTATGTCTATAATTAACTTTGAGAAAGGTGGCCCAATAGCAGGGATGGGAATTAGGGGAGACTTAGATGGTTTCTGGTTAGGCCGTCCCACAACCTGGCATGTGTGACAACTCCTCACATGCTGGTACACATCAGCCCTCATGGCAGGCCAGTAAAATTTTGCCCTAAGCCGTTCAAGGGTTTTCCTCACTCCTAAGTGGGCAGCAAAGGGAATATCATGAGCTAGCCTAATTAGTTCCTGCTGGCACACAATCGGCACAACTAACTGGTGTACATCCCTCAATCCCTCATCCACACTAGTATGAGGAGGTCTCCACCTCCTGTACAAAACTCAATCCTTCTCATATAAACATGAACCCTTTTCTTCCCCCATGTTTTCAACTGCCAGGCTCCTTAACTCTTGGATACCTGGGTCACTAACTTGCAAGTTCTTAAATCTATCAACATCGACACACTCTAGAGCCAACTGCTCACTAGAGGTATCTGAAAAAAGATTAGTTAAAGAAGGATCGTACAGTGATTCTCCATCACCGTCAACGTCCTCCACTGGTGGGTCGGAAGGAGTTACAACTGCCTCGGCTGCTTCCACACGCCGGCTCTCCTCCACCCTCGACATCGATCGGGTCACGGCACATACAGGGAAGTTCATCTGGTCCTCATCCTCCACAACTTCGGCAGGTACAGGATCCTTGGTCATAACTGGGGCACTCACTTCCTCACCCCTGACCAAATCATTCCCAAGAATTAGATCCACATTAGACTCGGGCAATGACTCCACCACTCCAACCTGTGCCGTCCCGTTAAATAAATTACAACTCACCCTACACTCCACCAAAGGAACCGTCAGGGAGCCTCCGACTCCCCTGAGCAAAACAAAGTCCTTAGACCTCACCTCAATATGTTTCGGTCTTACCCACAGAGTAATTGTAGAACCAGTGTCTCGGAGTATCTTAACAGGATGCTGGGATTATCCCAGCTTGACCAACCCATCAGAACGATACGGAGCGTAACAATCCTCAGCCGCAGCATCCGTAGCTACCGACTGGACAACAGCTCCTGTAACGTCAGACATGGGAACAGCATCCGCTGCACCCTTCCCTCCTTCTGAAAGAACTCTATCTTTAGAAGTGGGCAAAACAGAGTTATCCCTACTATCCTTTCGGGGCTCAGAAACTGTGACAATAGCCCTGTCACAAGAAACAAAATTGGTTGGCCTAACAACTCCTGCCTTTCTCCAACATCTGTCTACAGTATGCCCTGTTTTGTGGCAATAAGTACATGTGAAAGTTCGTGTCCAAGGTTTGTGTGGAGTGCGTGTAGGTGTTTGTGCATGTGAGATACCTGGGGGACTGGGACTAGTGACATGAGTGCTTTTAGAATTCGGGGAGACATCGCTATCATATGTTTTATTATTGGTGGTTGGACGGTGTCTATTTTGGCCTTTGTCTTTGGCCTTAAATTGCTTCCTTACTAAAACATAATCATCAGCATAAACTGCAGCTTCCTCAGCTGTCTTAACTCTCTTATCACTTATAAACATCTGCAAATCTGGCTCCATCTGGCTCAGAAATTGCTCCAACTTAACCAACTCCTCCAACCTACAATAATTATTTTCTACCTTCTCACTTCTTATCCATGCTAGAAATAGGTCACTCTGATATTTCATAAATTCAGTCCATGTCTCATTAGGACGTTTCTTACTATTACGGTACCTCTGTCTGTAAGCTTCTGGTCTTAATTCATACGTCCTTAGTACTGCAGACTTTAACGTTTCATAATCCAAAGATTCCTGAAAACTGAGAGCATCAAATGCTCCTAAAGCTTTACCACAAAATACTGACTGTGCTAGCGTTGACCATCGTTCCTTCGGCCACCCACTACCCTCTGCTATTTTCTCAAACCTCTGGAAAAATTCAGCAACATGGTCCTCATCAAACTTAGGAACCAACCTGTGCTGTTCTGATGACCCTCCCGACACAACCGGTCGTCGTGGCTCATGGTCCACTTTATGTTTCTCCAACTCCAATTCCAGTCTCCTTTTCTCAAACTCCAACCGAGCTCTCCTTTCCTCACTCTCAGACTCTAATCTCCTTTGCTCTCTCTCAAGCTGTAATTGTAGCATACGGAACTCATGGTCACGCGCAGCTTGGTCATTCCCAAATTGTTTATTCGGAATCACAGTGGTTTCAAGCAAATCAGAATGTGCAGACCAGTCACTTACGACAGAAACATTATCCTTTCTCTCAACAAAATCATACAAATCAGTGCCGCATAGATGGTGGCAAATCAGGTTAGCTAGTGGAAATGCGTTGGAACTTTCAAAAGTGAGTTCCAACTTCTGTGCAACAAGTAATAATTCCTCTCTCCTCAGTGCTCTCACTCTCTCGGGATTAGGACTTGATTTAATAAAATCTGCAGCATCCTGCTCAGAAGTGAGATGAAGTGGAGCCCACCTTTCACTAGCCACACCCTGAGTCTCCATTGCTCACTAACTATTAGGCAAGGTACACAAAAAATGGAAAAATGCAATGCAAGAAAAAAAATTTACAACAGTAATGCAATGATAGTACACAAGTGTCAGTTCAGCAAAAAAAAATTAGAAATCCTGGCGAGGTCGCCAATTTATATGTTACGGACGGAGGGTAGAGATACAGTACAGTACTAGTCACTAGACTAGACTTACTCCAAAGTTAGCTATCAACAGAACAAAGTAGCACTGGGTGGCAGGTATCTGACTATCAAAGTTATGAAGAATAAGTAAAAGTACAAACCCAGCCTAGATGAAAGGTTGCTAACTCAACCCTAAAGAGACCGTCCATACATATACCCAGATTCAGTTATAAAAGAATAAATGATGATAGAGAAACTACTCAGATTTTCTATAATATATAATGACAATATGAACTAACACAAAGACATACAAGTAACACA
Organism: Petrolisthes cinctipes; assembly: GCA_033782935.1. Classification (NCBI taxonomy): domain Eukaryota; kingdom Metazoa; phylum Arthropoda; class Malacostraca; order Decapoda; family Porcellanidae; genus Petrolisthes; species Petrolisthes cinctipes. The sequence continues at coordinate 13,803 of JAWQEG010002848.1, read as the reverse complement.
GAAAGAATTATTAAATGAAATCAGGATTCCCAACTATGACAGAACGTGAGACAGAATTCTCAGAATATATATATATAATACACTTGCAATAATCACACAACAACTTACTACCACTGTGCCATCACTTTAATACACAAGACTCTAGGCACACACGTAAGCATAGAAGTAGTTTATCAATAACACTGGCACTTCACTGGTATATATAGTAAACAAACATCAATGCATCACACACATGTAATAATATAATAATAAAATATCAATATCCAAATGTATATGTAATAGTATTAATAGTAATAATAATACGAGAGTGACCCCTAAGTTACTTGTGAGAAGAGAGTAGAAATAAAACAATTATACTTAACAAATATACGTCTGCGAGTCTCCTCCCGAATCTTACCACACTCAATCACTTACAAAACACACCCTAGCTGTCCCAGTCTCCCAAAATATCTAAAGTAACAAGGCATAAGCCTCGCCCTTATATACCATCGGCTCGACAAAGAAGAGTGAGCAAGTTAGAACAAAGCTACAGGAACGTCTCCGAACCTGTTCGTTAACACAGACTTAAACACACTATACTCATACGTTCCCTCCCAAGAAACTATGGGAAGTCTTAAGTAATGAAAACGGACGCTCATCACGCCACTTGTGAGAGAAGGCAAGAGAAAGTGTACGAATCTAGAGAACATAGCTGGTTATGACATAACCGACCTTACGACACCAACACTTAAAGAAAATGGAATAATAAGTGAATTAAATCCGCACACAATACATCCGGGTGTGGGGCCTCTGCTACCACACTCACTACCACATCCACAGTCACTGTCAAAAATAGATAGCAACACTTATAAATCAATGATAATAATTCAGACACACGTAACAATACACACACAGAAATATACACATACACATACATACATACAAACATACACACACATACATACACACACACACATACATACAAACACACACACACACACATACACACACACACATACACACACACACACACACACACATACATACATACATTTTTTATATTAACATTAAATAATAAATAATTTATTTTATTCTACTTCATTGGTTAAGAAATAGATTATTAATAATTGCTAAGTATCTTTAATCTATTATTAACAATGTTCTTCCTAACTAAATAAACATAAATCACAATAATTTTTTAATAATAAATTTTGTAATTACTGTAATTATTTTTCTTCCATTTGATATTTTTGGCTTCAAAATAATTACCTTATGTTATTCTAATACAACAAAATAACTTATTTCTTATTTAATTAAAAAAATA
>JAWQEG010002848.1:0-7500 GCA_033782935.1 Petrolisthes cinctipes | reverse complement strand
GTAGTAATAGAATCTCATATAAGTATAAAATAGTAAGTAAAAGTGGTAATACAAGAGTGTAAAATTGTGTGAAAATATAAAGGAGTAAAAAATTAGAAATAAAAGGAATAAAATTGTACAAAATTGTATAAAAGTATAAAATAGTAAGTAAAAAGTAAGTGGTAATGTAAGAGTACAAAATCATATGAAAGTGTAAAATAGTAAATTAAAAGTAGTAATAAAAAGTATAAAATAGTATAAAAGTATAAAATAGTAGATAAAAAGTAGTAATAAAAAAGTATAAAATCGTATAAAAGTATAAAATAGTAAGTAAAAAGTGGTAATAAAAAGTATAAAATCGTATAAAAGTATAAAATAGTAGATAAAAAGTAGTAATAAAAAAGTATAAAATCGTATAAAAGAATAAAGTAGTAAATGAACAAATGGCAATAAAAGAATATAAAGTGGCGTAAAAGTATCACATACCAAAATAGTTGTGCCATTATGCTAAAAACAATGGTTTGTCATATCGTTGATATGTTATCTAAAAGAAGTTTTGTAAGTCTACCTTTGAAAGAAGATAAGGTAACAGCATCAGTAATATTGTTTGGTAAATTGTTCCAAATTTTGGGTCCTATGGCATCCAAGCTTCTGGCACCAGCATCTGTTTTAATCTTCGGTACATATAAGCGATGTTGTTGTCTTGTTACACGGTTGGTTGATTCATGTGTCGTGGAAAATTTCTTAAACCAAACAGGATAAAATCCATTTAAAATTTAAAAAACAGTGGTGCACATGTCCAACTCATGTTTGTCGTTTACTTTTATCCAACCTAGTTCTTTTATTATGGGCGTAGCATGATCGTATTTTTTTGCACCACCTATGGCTACCTTAGCTGAGAAATTCTGTAGTTTTTGGACTTTGTTCATGATCGTTTTATTTGTGGTGCCCCATATCCGGATACAGTAATTGATTATACTGACCACTAAAGATTGTACAAAAATTATTCGTGAGGATTTGTCGAGGTTGGAACTTATACGATTAATGAACATTAGTGTGCCAACAACCTTTTTACTTAGTTCGTTGGTATGTTTGTCAAACAGCATATATTGATCCATGTACACACCTAAGTTTTTTACATTATTGCTTGGAATAATAGTTTCCCCGTGTACCTTGATAGTGATGTTAGAGGGGACATGTGACAGAAGTTGTCTGTTACCAATGAAAATACATTGAGTTTTGTTGGCATTTAGCATTAAACCATTTCTTAAAAAATATTCCTTGATGCTTGTCAGAGTATCTTTAGTTTTCCGAAGAAGACAGTCGAGTGCTCTTACATTACCAGTGTGCAAGAATTGAGTGTCGTCAGCGTATTGAACAATTAAGCAATCCTTGACATATTCAGATAAGTCATTAACAAATATAATAAATAAAATAGGACCCAAGATTGAACCCTGTGGGACTCTGTACTCAGTTGATTGTTTACTTGATATGGATTTTTTAATCCGAACAGACTGAGTTCTGTTACTTAGATAGTTTTCAAACCAGAAGGGATCAATCTTGAGTTTGAGGCATTTGTTTAAAAGAATTTTGTGGCTAACACTGTCAAAAGCTTTAGACAGATCACAAAGCGTTAGAAGAGATATTTTCCTGTGGTCCATATTGTTATAGATCTCATCTGTAACGATAGTGAGAGCAGTCTCCGTGGACAACCCAGGCCTGAATCCATGCTGACTATTTGATAAAAGTTTTTTTTACTTCTAAGTAATGTATTAATTGATTTGCGATAATCTTTTCTAATACTTTCGATACAATCGGGAGAAGTGAAACAGGTCGAAAGTTGTTGGCATTATTAACATCTCCATTTTTCAAAATTGGTATGACTATTGCATGCTTCCAGGCCATAGGGAACACACCTGTGACTATGGAGGTATTTACAATACAAGTTAGATAAAATGCTATTACAGATAATGCATCCTTCACAAATTTCAGTGGGATATCATCCGAGCCAACAGAGTTAGTATTATTTAGACTCTTTATAGTCAGTATTATTGTGTTGACGTCAACAGGTTGTGGCCTGAAAGAGAGAGAGAGAGAGAGAGAGAGAGAGAGAGAGAGAGAGAGAGAGAGAAAGAGAGGTAGTAATAGTAATAATATTAGGTTTGGTTGAATTTGTGTGTGTGAGAGAGAGAGAGATAGTGTGTGAGAGTGTGTGAGAGAGGTAGAGAGAGAGATAGTGTGTGTGAGAGAGAGTATGTGTGTGTGAGAGAGAGAATAATAATAATAATAATAATAATAATAATAATAATAATAATAATAATAATGATAATTGACAAATATATTATTATTAGTAGTAGTAGTATTATTACTATTATTATTACTATTATTATTATTATCATTATGTAGATATTATTAATATTATAATTAGTACTACTCTTATTACTATTATTATTATTATTATTATTATAATGATTAATGTTATTACTACTATAACTATTTTTATTATTATTATTACTATTATAAATATATTATTGTTATTATTATCATTATTATTTTTATTATTATTATTATTACTACTATTATTATTAATATTATTTTTAATATTATTACTATTATTATTAATAATATTATTATGTAAATATAATTAATACTATTATTATTATTATTATTATTATTATTATTATTATTATTATTATTATTATATGTATAAAATCAATATCACTCCCCAACCCTCATACACACACACACACACACTACCACACCCCTTCCCTCACCACACCATGCCACACTCTCACACCACTCTCACACTCTCATACACAGGTAGTGGTAACAGCTCGGCCCAACACCATACAAACAGTCGCTTATACACACACACACATATACACACATACACTCACACTCACTCCCTCACCCACACACACACCCATTCTCCCTCCCACACTCTCTCCCTCCCTCTCTCCCCCACTCTATCTCACACACTCTCTCTCTCCCTCCCTCCCTCATTCACACACACACACACACACCCACTCCCACCCCCTCTCCCCTACAGTCCCCTCACCCACTCTCACACCCTCTCACTCTCTCACCTACAGGTAGTGGTAACAGCTCGTCCCAACACCATACAGACAGTGGCCCAACGCCTCGTAGTCATAGGCTTCAGTGATAACCAGATGAACTAATTTATCGCTAAATACTTTAATTAAGCTCGCTAACGAAGAATTTAACGGTCGGAACCTCGCGAAAATTATACAGCACGATAATAAGTACCGTACCTTGGCTAAGCGGCCGTTATTTTGCGTATTGCTCTGTATGTTATTCGGTAAAGACGGATTAACGAAGGAAAAGTTACCGCAGAAATTGTCAGATGTCATGTTTAAAATTATGCTGTGTTTGATCAAGTGGAATTCTAAGAAGTCATCGTCGTCAGGTGGTACGATGGGGGATACGATGGATGCCTGTGGTGGTGTATACGATGGTGGTGGTGGTACGATGGCCGCCGACGCTCTCACGTGTGGTGGTGGTGCCTCCAGAAACACACACACGCACTCACACAACACACAACCCAATCTTATTAATGAAAATACCGAGGAGTTCCCACCACACTATCGAGAACTGTTCCTGGCATTCGGGAAGCTGTGTTTTAGGGCGCTCACCAACGATAAAACAAGATTCAGCGAACTGGAAATACGCAAACACGTGAAAAAAAACTATACTGAAATTCTAGATCTGAGGTTTTTAGCCAACGATTTGGAAAGCGATATTCTGGGACAGAGAAAATTTTGGAAACCGATTCATAAGATATTTTTGGAGTACCTGGCTTCGTTTTACATGGCAAATCACCTGACTAAAGACTCCGGGTATAGGATTAAAGATAAGGCCGGTTTGATGAGCGAATGTAGGGAGTGTAAACACTTTAACGCCATTTACAGTAAGAACGAACATGTGTTAAAATTCCTAGTGGGTATATTGGGCAGTAAAACCCACCTGGCATTGAAGAAAATTAACAGGAGCTGCGCTGTAACTCGGACAAATGTCAGTCGGGGTGCCGGTGTATTATGCAAAACGCAGGACCATGCAGATTCCTGGACGAGAGAGAAAAAGCGATTATAGCGACACCTGTCGGTGCGCAAGTAAAACAGGAGTGTTCAATATTATTAAATATGCATTTTTAATACATTTCAGCTAATTAATTTAATTATTTAATTAATTTAATTATTATTGTTTTTCAGGAAAAAAACGGCTCTTTTATCAAATTAATTACTATAAATGACTAATATAAATAAAAAATAAACATTTTAAAGTTAAATAGCATTATGTTTTGTAATTTAAAATAAATTTTAATTAATTAATTTAATTGTTTTTAATATTTTATTCTTTAAAAACGGCTTTTTTTACCAAATTAATTTATGTTTATTTTTTATTTATATTAGTCATTTATAGTAATTAATTTGATAAAAAAGCTGTTTTTTTCCTGAAAATCAATAATAATTAAATTAATTAAATAATTAAATTAATTAGCTGAAATGTATTAAAAATGCATATTTAATAATATTGAACACTCCTGTTTTACTTGCGCACCGACAGGTGTCGCTATAATCGCTTTTTCTCTCTCGTCCTGGAATCTGCATGGTCCTGCGTTTTGCATAATACACCGGCACGAGTGGTACAGGAGGCGGAGGAGCATCGACCACAATTACAGCCAGCCACCTGCAAGAAGACCGAGAGATTTTGTTGCTACTACGAGAGGCCGAATGCACGAATCAGAATTGCAGGGCGATTGCAAGGCTTCTGGATCGACGTTGCGTGACTATATCGACATCAGAGATCGACTTCGAAGGCTGGAGTCAAATTCTAACCCAGAATTTTAAGAAACTCAAAATTTTGGAATTGATTTGGAGAATCAAAAGTCGAAATCCAGACCAGGAGAGTTCGTTCACTGAGGCCTCACCCGAACTCTACTCGGATTTCTTCACTGCTTTGAGGTGAGTGTGTGAGAGTGTGTGTGTGAGAGAGAGGGAGAAGGATAGATAGAGAGAGTGTGTGTGTGATAGGGGGAGGGTGTGAAATAGTGAGAGATTGATAGATACATAGAGTGTGAGTGTGTGTGAGAGTGAGGGAGAGTGTGTGATAGATAGATGAATAGGGAGAGTGTGTGTGAGGGAGAGTGTGTGTGTGTGTGAGAGAGAGAGAGAGAGAGAGAGAGAGAGAGAGAGAGAGAGAGTGTGTGTGAGGGAGAGTGTGTGTGTGTGAGAGAGGGAGGAGGATAGATAGAGAGTGAGGGAGTGAGAGTGTGTGTGAGAGAGAGTGTGAAAAAATGTGTGAAATAGGTAAAGAGAGAGAGGGGGGGGAAATGTGTGTGTGTGAGATAGGGAGTGAGTGTGTGTGAGAGATAGTGTGTGAAAGATAATGTGTGCGAAAGAGAGGGAGAGTGTGAAAGAGTGTGCGAAAGAGAAAGAGTGTGTGTGAGATAGAAAGATAGAGAAATAGGGTGTGTGAAAGAGAGTGTGTGAAAAAGAGTGTGTGAGTGTGAGAGAGAGGGGGAGTGTGAGTGTGTGAGAGAGTGAGGGATAGTGTGTGAAAGAGAGATAGATAGGGAGAGAAAAAGATAGAGAGTGTGTGAAAGAGAGAGAGAGATAGATAGTGTGTGAAAGAGAGAATGTGTGCGAAAGAGAGAATGTGTGCGAAAGAGAGAATGTGTGCGAAAGAGAGATAGATAGGGGGGAGAGAAAGAGATAGAGACAATGTGTGATAGAGTGTGCGAAAGTGTGTGAAAGAGAGAATGTGTGCGAAAGAGAGTGTGTGTGAAAGAGTGTGTGAAAGAGAGATAGATAGGGGGAGAGAAAGATAGAGAGTGTGTGAAAGAGATAGAGACAATGTGTGATAGAGTGTGCGAAAGTGTGTGAGAGAGAGTGTGTGCGAAAAAGAGTGTGTGAAAGAGAGAGAGTTCGTTCACTGAGGCCTCACCCGAACTGTACTCGGATTTCTTCACTGCTTTGAGGTGAGTGTGTGTGAGAGTGTGTGTGTGAGAGTGTGTGTGAGAGAGTGTGAAAAAATGTGTGAAATAGGTAAAGAGAGAGAGTGAGGGAGTCTGTGTGAGAGTGAGTGAGAGTGTGTAAGATAGAGAGAGAGAGAGAGAGAGAGAGAGAGTGTGAGAGAGGAATAGGGAGTGAGTGTGTGAGAGAGAGATAGAAAGATAGTTAGTGCGTGAGTATGAGAGTGAGGGAGAGTGTGTGAGATAGAGAGAGAGAGAGAGAGTGTGTGAGAGAGTGTGAAAGGGAGGAATAGGGAGTGAGTGTGAAAGAGACAGAGTGTGTGAAAGAGATAGAAAGATAGTTAGTGTGTGAAAGAGGAAGAATGTGTGAAAGAGTGTGTGCGAGAGAGAGAGTGAGTGAAAGAGAGTGTGTGTGTGAAAGAGAAAGAGTGTGTGTGAAAGAGTGTGTGAAAGAGAGTGTGTGTGAAATAGATAGATAGATACAGGGAGAGAAAGAGAGAGTGTGAAATAGTGTGTGAGAGATAGAGAGTGTGTGAAAGATAGTGTGTGCGAAAGAGAGAATGTGAAAGAGGATGTGTGAGAGAGAGATAGATAGAGAGAGAGAGAGTGTGTGTGTGTGTGTGTGAAAGAGTGTGTGTGTGTGCGAAAGAGAGAGAGAGAGAGAGAGAGAGAGAGAGAGAGAGAGAGAGAGAGAGTGTGTGTGTGTGTGCTTGTGACATAGAGACAGAGTGAGTGTGAGAGATAGATAGGGAGAGGGAGAGAGTGTGTGTGAGAGATAGATAGATAGAGTGTGTGTGTGTGTGTGTGTGTGTGTGTGTGTGTGCGAGAGAGAGATAGTGTATGTATGTATGTATGTATGTAAGTATTATTGAATTTCATATTTTTATTATTATTATTATTATTATTATTATTATTATTATTGAATATAATATGTTAATCTCTCTCTCTCTCCCTCCCTCTCTCCCCCACTCTCTCTCTCTCCCACTCTCTCTCTCACTCTCTCTCATACACACACATACACACACACACTCTCTCTCATACACACACATACACACACTCTCTCTCTCTCATACATACACATACACACACACACCCTCTCTCTCTCTCTCTCTCTCTCTCTCTCTCTCTCTCTCTCATACACACATATACATACACACACCCTCTCTCTCTCATGCACACACATACTCACTCTCCATCTCTCACACACTCTCTCTGTATATATATTCATTCTCTCTCTCTCTCTCTCTCTCTCTCTCTCTCTCTCTCTCTCTCTCAGGGCCAACAGCAGCATCACCAAGATATCAGTGAGAGTGACTCAAGATATTATTATTATTATTATTATTTTTTTTTTTTTTTTTTTTTTTATTATTATTATTATTATTATTATTATTATTATTATTATTATTATTATTATTGAATTTAATATTATTTTTATTATTATTACTATTATTGAATTTAATACGATTTTTATTATTATTAAATTTTATATTATTGAATTTAATATTATTTTTATTATAATTATTATTGAA
>JAWQEG010002847.1:5000-27500 GCA_033782935.1 Petrolisthes cinctipes | reverse complement strand
TCCAACCAAACTTATTATACCATCCCACATATAATTATATTCACTTAGCTACCTATTGTATAATCTGGAACACATTCAAGTTCTTATACATAAAATTTCGTAAGATTATCATGTAGATGGAAAGCCCTGAGTCTCGTTACACCAAAACCATCACCACCACCACCAACAACAACACTACCACGCCACACCACACACCCCAGAACCATTACCACTACCACTACCACTAACACTACCTCTACCACCAACATCAACACTACCACCACCACCACCACCCACAGGATCAGTGACGTGAGATGATGTTGAGAGTGAGAAATGACAAGGCAGGCAGTGAGAGGGAGAGTGGGGAGTTTGAGGAGTAAGGTAGCAGGGAGGAACTAAGATGAAAGGGAGTTTATCAGGTCTTGTGTTGACAGAAGGGAAAGTTTAGGTTTGCCCATAAGTTCATAGATGTATATATCCTCCAAGTTTCTCTCTCTCTCTCTCTCTCTCTCTCTCTCTCTCTCTCTCTCTCTCTCTCTCTCTCTCTCTCCTCTCTCTCTCTCTCTCTCTCTCTTTACTTATTTCTCACACTCCTTCCATCACTCTTCTCCCTTCTTCCCTCCTCTTCTCTCTTCCTGTCCCTCTCACTCTATATTTCTATTTCTATTTCTCTCTCCCTTCTGTTTTTAATCTGACTATCATATAAACAGAATAGTAAAACCATCGCTTGTAAAAACAATACCTTTTGTTGAAATTGGTAAAATATTATATGATGTTGCATAGAGAGATTGGCAGCCATAATCGTGGGATGAAATATTCCCTGTGAACAACATGAACCACACAAACAAACTAATGCTAAAGAAAAACTATCTCAACTAAATAAATATAGGGCATTTAGTGACTACCTGGAAATATTTATGAGAATACCAGTGGGTCAGCTAGAATATCGAGGCTGGATTGGCCCAAGAACAGATAAAATGGTCCCCTTAAAGTGGCACTAAGTTTAAGTATCTATACCAGTGCTTCTGTAATGTGGATCCTCAGATATAATTGAATGGTAATTTTGTTCCACTAATAAATTCCTCTCGGTCGTGACGTCACCCAGGGAGAACCAGCCCATCCCTGTGCTACAAAATATAAACAATTAATGGGGTAATTCACTTGTGTTACATTGGAGTGCCTTGATTCCTCCAAAGTATGCCAGAAACAGGACCAGATGAACAGAAATAATGGTGTTCTGTTGCCTGGAATAGTTTGAAAGAATCATTTGCTCTAGATTTTACCAACAGTGTACTACTTCCTTAATTCAATACATCTTTAGGGTAAAATATTGTTGCCAGATATATTAATTGTGTTCCAGAATGTGTGTCATATCAATTACTCCCCATTGGTGTGAACTTTCTTTGCTGTTGTCACCTATTTTTCTTCTAAATTTAGTATGAAATTTTATCCAAGCAAAAACTATTTCCCACATTAGAGTACTTCATTGTCATAATTATACCATTCCCACTTCCACCAACAAAACACAAATCATACACCACAACATGTAAAGTTTGTGTGGTTGGTTCACGCCTCAATAATATTAAGTACGTCATATATAGTTAGGCTAAACTTCTCTCTATCACTTCCACATCTCCCCTCTTCCTCCTCTCCCCCTTCTTCCTCCTTTCCCCCTTTCTTCCTCCTCTCCCCCTTTCTTCTTCCTCCTCTCCCCCTTTCTTCCTCCTCTCCCTCTTTCTTCTTCCTCCTCTCCCCTTTCTTCCTCCTCTCCCCCTTTCTTCTTCCTCCTCTGTCCCTTTCTTCCTCCTCTCCCCTTCTCTTCTTCCTCCTCTGTCCTTTCTTCCACCTCTCCCCCTTTCTTCATCTCTTCCCTCTCTTCCTCCTCTCCTCTTTCTTCCACCTCTCCCCTTTCTTCTTCCTCCTCTCCCACCTCTCTTCCTCCTCTCCCTCTTTCTTCCTCCTCTGTCCCTTTCTTCCTCCTCTCCCCCTTTTCTTCCTCATCTCCCCATTTCTTCTTCCTCCTCTCCTCCTTTTTTTCTTCCTCCTCTCCTCCCCCTTTCTTCCTCCTCTCCCCTCTCCTCCCTCCTGTCCCTCTATTTCCTCTCTTTCATATGGTAAAGCAATAACAGGTTTCCGTTCCTCGAGACACCCATAGTGAAATTAATTACACTCCATGGCCAAATTTCACCGGGGATTTTTTTTAGCGTGAAAGTTTGATGCTGCTGTGGATGGTGGAGGTAGGCTAATGTATAATTACGTCTCCACTTCTCCATTCTCTCTCACTTCTTCATTTTCTCTCCATTTCTCCATTCTCTCTCCAGTCTTCCATTCTCTCTCCAGTCTTCCATTCTCTCTCCACTTCTCCATTCTCTCTTCAGTCTTCCAGTACCTCTCCATTCCTCCATTCTCTCTCTTTTCTCTCTCTATTCCTCCATTCTCTCTCCACTCCTTCATTCCACTCCTTCATTCTCCTCTTCACTCCTTAATTCTCTCTTCACTTCTCCATTCTCTCTTCACTTCTCCTTCTCTCTTCACTCCTTCATTCTCTCTCTTCAGTCCTTCATTCTCTCTCCACTCCTCCATTCTCTCTCCACTCCTTCATTCTCTCTCCACTCCTCCATTCTCTCTCCACTCCTTCATTCTCTCTCTCACTCCTTCATTCTCTCTCTTCAGTCCTTCATTCTCCTCTCCACTCCTTCATTCTCTCTCCACTCCTCCATTCTCTCTCCACTCCTCCATTCTCTCTCCACTCCTTCATTCTCTCTTCATTCCTTCATTCTCTCTCCACGTCTCCATTCTCTCTCCATTACTCCATTCTCTCTCACTCCTCCATTCTCTCTCCAGTCCTCCATTCTCTCTTCAATCCTCATTCTCTCTTTTCTCTTATAATTCTCTCTTCCCTATTCTCGAGTTATTCTTCTTCATTCTTCTATACCCTGTTCTCGTTTCTGTCAACCATTGCATCGATAATTATATATTCTTTCACTTATTAATTGGCTATACTGTATTTCTTTCCCGTTCTCTCTTTATTCTTGTGTTTCTTATCGTTTTTATATTTCTCCCACTCAGTCTTCTTCCCTGTCTGTCTCTCCTCTCTCTCTCTCTCTCTCTCTCTCTCCTCTCTCTCTCTCTCTCTCTCTCTCTCTCTCTCTCAACCTTTGGCCTTTTTCCCACTCCCCTCCACCTTCCTGTCATCTCCTCCTCTTCTTCCTCATTCCTCCTCCTAATTCCTCCTCCTCTTCCTCATTCCTCCTCCTCCTTCTACTCCTTTCCTCATTCCTCCTCCTCCCTTCCTCATTCCTCCTCCTCCCTTCCTCATTCCCCTCCTCCTCCTTCCTCATCCTCTCCTCTTCTTCCTCATTCCTCCTCCTAATTCCTCCTCCTTTTCCTCATTCCTCCTTCATCTCCTCCTCCTCATTCCTCCTCCTCCTCTTCCTCATTCCTCCTCCTCTTCCTCCTTCTCCTCTTCCTCATTCCTCCTCCTCCACCTCCTATTCCTCCTCCTCCACCTCCTATTCCTCCTCCTCCACCTCCTATTCTTCCCCATTCCTCTTCCTCTTTCCTCCTCCTCTACCTCATTAATTTTGTTCTTCATTCTTTTTCTTCATCATCCATTTCTTCACTAGGTTAATTCTGTTTTCCATTTCCCTCCTCCCTCATTAATTCTGTTTTTCATTCCTACTTTTCCTCATTAATCCTGTTTTTATCATTATTTCTACCCTTCTCAGACATTCTCCTCCTCATTTTCCTTATTCCATCTCCTTCTCATTTCTTCTCATTTATCCTTTTCCTTCTAAGTCCTTTTTTAGTCATTTTTTTCCATCTCCCTCATTCCTTCTCATTCATCTTTTCCTTCTAAGTCCTTTGTAAGTCATCTTATCCTCCTCATTCTATCTCTTCCTCATTCCTCACTGCTTCCCCTCTCACATCATATAATTATTATCTTTTTGTCTGCTCTTGTTCATTCCTCATCTTCTATTTTCTCCTCTCACTTTCCTCCTCCTTCTTCTCATTCCTATTCCTCTCTCCTCCCCTCTCTGTGTTTCTCTGGCTCCTGATTTATTTGTTCCCTCTTCTCCTCTTTCTTCACCCCATTTCTAAACCTCACTCTGCATCCTTCTCTCTCTCTCTCTCTCTCTCTCTCTCTCTCTCTCTCTCTCTCTCTCTCTCATGAACTACTTACTTTCATCTTTCTCTCTCTCTCTCTCTCTCTCTCTCTCTCTCTCTCTCTCTCTCTCTCTCTCTCTCTCTCTCTCTCTCTCTCTCTCTCTCTCCTCTCTCTCCTCTCTCTCTCTCTCTCACCGCTGTAATTTCTCATACACACTCTCTCTCATTTTCTCTCCCTTACACGTTGGAGGCTGCCTTTGCTGGTGTCAGGCACAAACATCTTCACTTATTGCATCGCCGCCCACTCTCTCTCTCTCTCTCTCTCTCTCTCTCTCTCTCTCTCTCTCTCTCCCTTCCTTCGTTGCTTACTCTCCCTTTTCATCTTCGTTATGAATCGCCCTCTGTGTGTTAAGTTTAGTAGACTAATAAAGTTATGGCTGTGGTGAACTTACTATAAGGCTTAAAGAAGTTTAGGCCAAAGAAGTTATTAAGCTGTCTAAGTTAAGGAGTTCCGCTTTCCCCTCACCCATCTGGACGCTGACTAGGCTACCCTATTTTTTTTTTTTTTTAACCCAATTGTTTTTTACCTTGTTGGGTTATACTAGGAGTTTCGTTCAGCTTGTACCATATGGCTTCACGTTATTGTTTATCTATATTGGGAAGGGTAATGATTCAAGACAAAGGGTCGATTCCACAGTGGTTGGTAGTGTTTGTAAATAAGCAAACGAAAGAATCTTAGTCGTGTATGACTTATGGGTGATTATTTAATGAATTTGGTGAGTAAACTATGCAGTGATCATCAATATCTAACTGTTGGATAGATTTTGTGAATGTGGATAATCACCTTTGGAAAATAATGAAGCATTACAAGTGTGGTTGGTTGGGAAGCTAACAAACGAATACGACTGTGAATCGACCTATAATGTTACTCGTACGTATAGTGTCCCCGCCTGTGAAATTTTATAACTTGAGAGAATCCATAATCATATATTCGTGTCGTGTGGGATATCTACAGTAGATACGTTGCAATTGAAGGAGTATCGTAAGTCGAAGTATGGAACGGGGAAAAAGGATGGATGTCAGTAGTGTGTTCCAGAGTTAACCGGTTGTGTATATAAAAATAAAAAGGTTCGAGGTTGTGGCAAAAGGCTTTAATCTTGTATAGGCTAGTAGTCAGCTTTAGTTAGATTGAGTGTCTCGTGTGCTGAGCCTGTTAAATGTTACTGTGTGTGTGTGTGTGTGTGTGTGTGTGTGTGTGTGTGTGTGTGTGTGTGTGTGTGTGAGAGAGAGAGAGAGAGAGAGAGAGAGAGATGAATATTGGACCATCACCGACCTACCTACCAGCACACACGCACGTCACGACCCCCTGTCAGGCCAAACTCTGTGGCTCAATGTGTTATGAGATACCAACAGTCACGCTATCTGTATTCTCTCTCTCTCTCTCTCTCTCTCTCTCTCTCTCTCTCTCTCTCTCTCTCTCTCTCTCTCTCTCTCTCTCTCTCTCCATCACGTGTTTGACCATCTCAGTATCAGTCATGCAAGATGGGATTACGTCTGACAGAGAGAGGCCAACAAATCCCTCTCGTTCCTTCCACGTCATGTAACAGCCAGGCAGTTGTAGTCTGGCTTGAGTTGGAGGAAAAATTTAACTCCTTTCCGTTTGTAGACGATCGTTAACCAATTGAAATATTAAAGAGAATTACTTATGTTGGTGGTGATGATGGTGATGAGTTTGATGATGGTGATGAGGACACTGAATTACTGTACAGTCGTGGTAAAAAATAATCATCCATATAGATAGAGGAACTCACGTAAGAGTTTGACAGCTACCCTCTGTTCCTTAGCTGATAAACTTTACAATAAATTGGTGAAGCACCATCTTCTAATTTAATTAATACAAGCAGCTACTCACTATTCAAAACAATAGTATCACAAGACCATCACGTACAGTATAAAATAAAACATATTTAGGAGGTTACTTGAGGAGGCCGATATCGAGTCTTCATATTTTATGCTTCCTCAATACATATTTTATAATATTATGTGGGTTTTCCTGCCGAGTGTATCAAGCATTTTCAATTCACAGTTTATGCAAGACAGTTGGGAGCACCTGGAGACTGAATTACTTAACAACCGAAGGAGAATAAAAACCACATTAGTATTCTTTTTCAAGCCTGAGTGTTGTAATATTATTTTTTTTATCTTTGCATGGTTTCTTGTTTTATCGTATACGCTGGTTTATTGTATGAGCTGGTTTATTATGACCTTGCAGTCTCATAGATGCATAAAAGGGCCCTCATATGTAGAGTATCAGGCAAACAAAACAGAAGAGGTAGGACAGAGAAGCAAAGGCAGACAGACAAAACACTTGGAGTGGGATACGTGGTGAGAGGCTGAGTGAGTGAGTGAGTGAGTGAGTGAGTGAGTGAGAGGCTGAGTGAGTGAGTGAGAGGCTGAGTGAGTGAGTGAGTGAGAGGCTGGCAGAGGGAAACAAAGAAACTGAGTAAAAGGCCCCCAACCCCTGCACAAACAAAACTTGAAACGGAAAAATATATCAAACGAACGAGATGTAAGAGAGTAGAATTGAGAGGGCAGGGAAAGTGAGAGCGAAGGGTGAGAGGGGGCATGCGAATGGTGGGAGGGGATGAAAATGAGAGAGAGAGGGAAAAGAAAGAACCACAAGAGGTAAAGGAAATAAAATGAGTAATTAATGATTGAGTGAGACGAGTGAGAATAAGAGGAATGAAAGCGATGGATGAAAGTAATGACAAGAAGTTGAAAGTAGAGTGTGTGTGAAAGAAAGCGTGAGATGGAAGAGATCGGAATGAATAGAAAACAGCCAATGAAGAAGAAAATGAGACTGAGAAGCAAGAGACAGATGAAAATGGTAGAGGCTGGAGCGAGAGGAAGGAACAACATGAATAATGCAGAACAATAAATCAAGTGCAAGGAAATCCATCGAAAGCAAGAGACATGGGTGTTGTGAAAGTCTTAGCTATGCATCGACCTTATATTGGATGGTAAGGTATTGACTCCACACACACCTACCTACCCACCTACCTACCCTCCCTCCCTCCCTCCCTGCTGCCACACCAACATTCTCACTCACTGCACTGTAACCTTCTCCATCTCCACTGTAACATCCTCTATTTCTCCTTCATCTTACTCCTCGCCCAAAACAACCCCAGTCTTTCATCTCAAACTTAACTCCAAATCCAAACCTTACACTTCACCTGTCACTCCAAATCCAAACCTTACACTTCACCTGTCACTCCAAATCCAAGCCTTACACTTCACCTGTCACTCCAAACCTTAACCTTTTACCTCAACTTACATTCCAAACCCCAATCTTTTACTTTAAACCGGCCCTCAAAACCCTGACTCCAAATTCCAACTCATTCTCCATACTCACCCTCACCCTCACCCTGCATGCGTCTATACCTGCACCCTCATGCACCACACACCCTTCTCCACCTTCACATTCATTCCATCCTCCCTTCACCCTCGTCCCCTCACCTCCAGTCCGTCCCTTCTCCACTTGCACACTCATTTCAACCTCCCCTCACCCTCGTTGCCTCGCCCCCAGCTTTCGACCACTTTCATTTTCACCCCACCTTCCACCCACAGCAAGGCAGACAGCCCACAGCCTGCATGCCTTCATCTACAGCCCACACCGGTCGGCTCACCAAATCTTTCCCTCACCCCTCGCTTCCCTCCTACTCTTCCCCCCCACCTCGCCTCCGCCTCGCCTGTCGTTCTGTGGAATTATTTACGCGTTATTAACTTTAAGCCATCAGTCTCCAGTCGCTTGAAAAGAACTGATAAAAAGTGTCCACGGATTATTTTTATGTCTAGACTCGCCCGGTTGCAGGGATTCAATCTGTGGTTAGAGCGGTTCACGTCGACGGGTGAAATGTTCATTCCTTAACCCAAACGTCTGGAAGGAGTTGAAATACATCATAGTTATAGTTTTGGGTACTGACGTGAAAGAACCCTAGTAGCGCTGTTCATCATGTCGCAAAAAGATGGAAACGAGCATATACATTAACCACTGAAAAATGATAAAAATATAGAAAGTAGCGTTACCCACTTGTTCCTAAGCTGATGATCCTATTAGCGATGATAAGAACGAGGAAGAAAAGGTTTCATCTCGTCTTTTCTTAACCATCCTTGGATTTATATGCTGACTTAGATCACTTTATCCTCATATCTAAAAATAAGCCGGAACGTACCTCTCCTTCTCCAAGCTCAAGACTAACTTCTCACCTTCCTCTCACCTAATTGGCAAGAAAGCAGTCGAGCATACATTCGTCATGGCCAATCACGCTTCAACTGAGCTAAGGAAGTTCCACTCCTTCCCTTCCCCTCACTTTCCTGACTTCAGACCCACTTCTCTTCATCCGTTACTGACACCCTTCCACACCTCACAAAGTTCCCAGTTCTCAAGCCAAACAGTCCACATAAAATAACTTCACATTTCGAATTTCCAGTTTTTTTCCCTCACACCACAACATTCTCCTAGGTCTACTTGCCAACCCTTGCACATTCCTACTTTTATCCCATAACCCATTTGCCCGCTTGATAAGGCCAGATTTCGAGATGTTTAGAGGCAAGGAAATCAAGTTTACAGACTCTCATTTCCATTTTATTACTCTCCTAACAGACCCTCTTCACCAGCTTTCTCTCTAATCAACATGCTCCCTTCCCCCAATAAAGATACTCCAATCATCAAACAAGCAACCTGAATTTCCTACAATCCAAGAGAATCCAATTCATCTTCCCTCAAATCTCCCTCTCGAGTCTTTAACAAAACTCTTATCCCACCTGACGACGAAAAAACCACCAGACCAAATCTCGTTCAGATCCCTTTACTTCCCTCTTAAGGCTTGGTATTCAGACAAGATTACTCAGTAATTCCAGGGATCATCCATATCCTACACCATCACATTATTCTCCAGCCAGATGAGGAACCTGTCTAAAGTGTAGTATGTCATGTTATGTCATCTTTCTTGGAATATATATATATATATATATATATATATATATATATATATATATATATATATATATATATATATATATATATATATATATATATATATATATATATATATATATAGAGAGAGAGAGAGAGAGAGAGAGAGAGAGAGAGAGAGAGAGAGAGAGAGAGAGAGAGAGTTACAATATCTGGATTTCATTATATTATTTTCCATGTTCACCTCAACGTCCTTCATCCAATCAACGCCGAGTATGTGGAGGAAAGTGAAAGTAAATTTGCTTCATTATTCACTCTGCTTTTGGCTTGTAGCTGGAGAGGGAAACCTCAAGTGAATAATCAGATTTTCGCGAGATTAGAGCAATCATTAAAACGTACTACGATTGAATTTGATTAATGTTTTATTAAATATACTCTATATTCTACTGGGTATGTGAGCACTTTTACGTATGTGAGCATAGTTACAGAAT
This sequence comes from Petrolisthes cinctipes, assembly GCA_033782935.1. Classification (NCBI taxonomy): domain Eukaryota; kingdom Metazoa; phylum Arthropoda; class Malacostraca; order Decapoda; family Porcellanidae; genus Petrolisthes; species Petrolisthes cinctipes. The sequence continues at coordinate 17,948 of JAWQEG010002847.1, read as the reverse complement.
AATATGAGTAATTATATACATGTAAATAAAATCTCAATGGATATACAGTATAGGTAAGGAACCACACAGAATAATATGAGTAGTTTTACATATATAAATAAACTCTTAATGGATATAATATAGTATAGGTAAGGAACCACTATAGGTGTAGGTTGTGTACAGGGGAGAGGGTTCGTCTTTCACCACGCTTTGCACCGGATCAAAGGCCAGTGTGGCATAGGTTTGGATTCCATTCCTCTCTCGCATGAATCGTTCCCGGCTTAACTGTTAGCTTACGGATTGTTTTTTTTTTTTTATCTGGGAATGGATTGTGCGATAGATATTGGGTTTTGTATCCCTTTTTATTCTGTTTGCCTTCTAAAATTCATCATTTAGCTCTTGCATTATAATTATTACGATTTAATGATAGTATTGTATTTCATGATTTAGTTTCGTACATCATCAATTACACTGTTAATGAGTAAAAATATTGTATTTTTGTATATGATAATAATTTCATATTTATCATAATCATCATAAAAATTACAACCATCAATACTACCACCACCAATTGTTTTCATTACCATAAGCACAGTCTACACCAACTCCACTAACACTGTATTAATTCTTTATAATATCAACGACACCCAACACTACATCCACCGTACCTACCATCGCGACATCGTCATTAGTGAGAAAACTCATCACGTTCCCACTTAGCATGTCATCATCAGTTTTAATTAGGTGTTCTGGCCCGTTTTTTCCACTTCAGTAAACTTAGGAAAATGTTAATCTCTTTCGCTTTCCATTCTACCTCACTCTACACGGCAACCTGACCACACCTCTCCCACTCTTACCTCATCTCTCTCCCTGCCCTCCTCCCTTACTTCTCTCCCTGCCCCTCTCCCTGTCCCTCTCCCTGTCCCTCTACCTCACCGTATTTGTCACATCCCTGCCTCTGTCTACCAAACTAACCACACATGCTTCTTTCTACTTTTCTCGATTCCCACATCCCTCTTCCTCCTTGCTATACCTATACCATACCTCTTCCCTTGTCCCAGCTTACTACACTTACCATAACCCTTCCCCTTGCCTGCTACACCGACCACATCCCTTCCCTATACTTGCCACATCTCCACACAAATTTCCCTGGCCATCCCACCACATCTCCCACACCTTTGCTTGCCACATTACCCACACCTTTGCACTTCACTACCTCTGTCTGCAACGCTCTTCTTGCATCCAACAACATAACTTTGCTACACATACCTTTACCTCATAATCTTGATCGTCGCACCTGTCTATCTGCCACGTCTGTGTCAATTTGTACCAGATTGTAATTTACAGTGTGAGGAATTCTTCGCAACCATCACCTTTAATGTTATAATGATGGTGCAACGCTTGATTTGGAGGGGGGCAAATATTGTTGTCGTTTCTAAAACAACAGATTCTTCCAAACTTTATCATATAACAAGCTCGCTCCGTATAGGTACTGTTTTGTGGTACAGTTTGGAGAGAATAGCAGCGACCACTTCGCTACAACCTTCCCAGGCCTCGACCCCTATTCACTATTGCCAGAGTGTCTATTCTGTATCCCGCTGCTGTCCCGTCAAAGATAATCCCTCCCTCCCTTTGTGTGTGTTGGTGTTTGTGTAGCGTCACCCTCTGGAGTTTTCATTGTATCCCACTTCCTCTGGCAAAGTCACGCTCTAATTGGGCTGGACGTCAGACTCAGGCTTTCTTTATTGTCCTCCATGCGATCTTTAATACAATCTCTTTTTCTGTTACCTGTCTCGTACTCAACCAGTAACCCAATATACGCCACGTGTCTCACAGGCTACTTTTTCACTCAACATTTTCACTTCAATGTTTCCCATCTTCTATCCTGTGTTTTATCGTGAGCTTCCTCCTTTACACAGCTCATTGTCGTTTAATTAAGGTTAATATCAGACACTATACGTAATTAAATGTGTCATTTCCATCATGTCACCTGTTTATATATATATATTTTATACGGAAAATGTAATATAAGGCATATGGTGTGACGGCTGCTATCAAATACAGCATCATTGATTCACCCTTGCCCTTCAGTCTGTAACTCCCACACCATCTCTCTCCCTTATACAATTTCACATATGCACATATACACACACATATACCCACTCATACCTACACGAGCACACACCACAAAGAGAGAAAACACACAGTAGAAACTCCAAAGAAACACACAGCACTCAAAGCCTTCTAGAGCACACACACACACACACACACACACACACACACACACACACACACACACACACACACACACACACACACACACACACACACACACACACACACACACACACACACACACACACACACACACACACACACACACACACACACAAACCCCCCCCCCACACACACAAACCCCCCCCCACACACACACACACACACACATTCCCAGGTCACCATCATGCACCCACAATATGAGACTTTTTGCCAGCGTATCAAGATGGACCAAAATATCCGTATCCATAGTGACCTGCGTTTGTACGAGGTTCATACGCCTAGGTTACCCACATCTATTTGTAAATGTAGTTATACGTACATACACACACGTTATATTATATACATGCATACACACGTTAGATACACACATATACATCTATCACACGTTATAATACATGCATACACACGTTAGATACACACATATACACACGTTATAATACATGCATACACACCGTAGATACACACATATACATCTGTCACACGTTATAATACATGCATACACACGTTAGATACACACATATACATCTATCACACGTTATAATACATGCATACACACGTAGATACACACATATACATCTATCACACGTTATAATACATGCATACACACGTAGATACACATATATACATCCATCCATCATACGTTAATGCATAAATGTTTCTACTCAGTAAGCATACATAAATACATGCAAATATATACACACATTCATGCATACATACATACATACATATACACACATTCATGCATACATACATACATACTTACATTACTGTGCTTACGTTCATGCATACAACATCTGCATTACATGTCCATACGCACTCGTTCAAAATTGATCACACACCCACGTACAGAGAAACACACTCTACCTAAATGCAAATCATCAAAGCTCTCACACAGACTCACACACACACACGCACACATGTACAGTCGCGGCACATAGTCCTTGATCAGACTTTCCCTTACACCCTGGTTTGACAAGGACTATGTGACGCGACTGTACACTGCTTTTTTTTTCCCTGTTCATGTACGTTCCATTTTTATTGTACTGTTACGGAGTTTTACGTAGCTAGATTGTGTTATTGGTTTGTGTGTGTGTGTGTGTGTGTGTGTGTGTGTGTGTGTGTGTGTGTGTGTGTGTGTGTGTGTGTGTGTTTGTGTGTGTGTGTGTGTGTTACTGTTACTGTTACGGAGTTTTATGTAGCTAGATTATGTTATTGGTGTGTGTGTGTGTGTGTGTGTGTGTGTGTGTGTGTGTGTGTGTGTGTGTGTGTGTGTGTGTGTGTGTGTGTGTGTGTGTGTGTTACTGTTACTGTTACTGTTACGGAGTTTTATGTAGCTAGATTATGTTATTGGTGTGTGTGTGTGTGTGTGTGTGTGTGTGTGTGTGTGTGTGTGTGTGTGTGTGTGTGTGTTACTGTTACTGTTACGGAGTTTTATGCAGCTAGATTATGTTATTGGTGTGTGTGTGTGTGTGTGTGTGTGTGTGTGTGTGTGTGTGTGTGTGTGTGTGTGTGTGTGTGTGTGTGTGTGTGTGGATCCTTGACCAGTGAGCTTTAATATGGGTAGGAATTTTGATATGAGCAATACTTTTCGGTAAACTGAGTGCTGTAATTGAGAAGACTGTTCATGTGCGCATCATTGTATTATCTACCAGAGAGAGATATATATTTTTATAGCTTTGAGGCTGTAATGTATTTAACTGATTACATGTGACTATAATACTGTACATTTTCTGAATTATTGGTATTAACATTGGTATTAATATTAGTATTTTGCAACTGTTGTGAAAGAGTATTGTGTTGGAGGATTGTGTAAATGGGTTTGAAGGTGGATTGTGTAGATGGGTTTGAAGGTGGATTGTGTAGATGGGTTTGAAGAAGGATTGTGTAGGTGGGTTTGAAGGAGGATTGTGTAAGGAGGATTGTGTTGGTGGGTTTGAAGAAGGATTGTGTAGATGGGTTTGAAGAAGGATTGTGTAGATGGGTTTGAAGGAGGATTGTGTAAATGGGTTTGAAGGAGGATTGTATAGATGGGTTTGAAGGAGGATTGTGTAAATGGGTTTGAAGAAGGATGGTATAGGTGGGTTCTGCAGGTGGGTTTGAAGGTGGGAATACGTAGACGAGTTGAGAGAGTATGGGTCTATCTACGATGTCTTTGCGTTGTTGTGTGTAAGGTAACTGTTGTAGCCATGGTATTCGAATGGTGTGATAGTTATTCGACTCTCCATGTATACTCTCTTTTGGCCTGGATGAAAACCATGCATCTTTAATTCCCTTGTGCATACTGGAATTGAATACTGTATGAGAGAGCGAGTGAGAGAGAAAGAGAGGTAGAGAAAGGGAAGGAAGAAGTGGGAAAGAGAGGAAGAGAAAGTTAAAAAAGAGAGGGGGGAAGGAAGCTGAAAAATGAAAGGAGAGTAGGAGAGAAAAAATGACAGACAGAAAAAAATGGTTTATGGTGCATTGGTGGTGTGGTCCAGTTTCATAATTATTGTAGATCACCACAGAATGATGGAATAACTAACTAAAGGCGCACTTCCATTCATTCATTCATAATAATATATTGCTATACATGGAGGTACAGTTGGACAGATGAATGGGTGGTACAGCCCAGGTGAAAGATACTTGTCCCATTTGAGTAACCAGTGTCTATTATCAGGTACTTGCTTTTTATTACCATCCTCAATACTGACTTCTTCTGCCCCTGATGTCTCCTATTAGGCACTAAGGGTCTATTATCAGGTACTTGCTTTTTATTACCATCCTCAATACTGACTTTTGCTCCTGATGTCTCCTATTTGGCACTAAGGAACTTGATATTGGGAGAAATTGACCATCTTTCACTTGGGCTGTACCACCCATTCATGTGTCCAACTGTACAGTAGAGTTGCCTTGCCACCTTCCTACTTCTCTGTGAATATCAAGAGGTGAAGTGAAAAAGAGTTGACTTTCCATTAGGCTGTTCCACAATTCTAAATTAATGCCTGGTCCTGGCACTCACACATAGGCACGCAGATGGGCTGCCTGCACGCACATAAGTTACAAGTAGAATTCATGGAAGAGAGGGAAAACTTTTTTGGCTATTTGTGTGTTTCAGCTAAGATAATAAATATGTTCATAATATTATCAAGGAACTGTTGTATCGATGTAAATAATTAAATATATATGCTATCACATGTATACAGTATATATAGGCACAGTAGTGAACTTGCGTTTTCACCTCAAATATATATACCCTTCCAACCAACAGAGTCAGCAATATCGAAGGACAGAAATGGAAGAAAGTCAACAAAACATTTTTTTTTCCCACGTGGTCCCGATAGAGGTTGGAAAGAATGAACACAGAACACTATGATATCTGTATATTCGGACTGTATCATGTGACGTTATTGTAAGTTCTGCTGTTCTGTATTATATTGCAATGTAGGTTACGTTGCTAAATATCACCAAACCTAAATTTTATTACCTGTGTTTGAGAATGGAGAACACACACATCACGATACATGGTCACTCTCCTTTACACTTGTTCGAAAAATGTATATGTGTGTGTGTGTCTGTGTGTGTGTGTGTGTGTGTGTGTGTGTGTGTGTGTGTGTGTGTGTGTGTGTGTGTGTGTGTGTGTGCACTTTGTGAGGAACAATGCAACCCCTCGGGTGTATGATTATTACTGCAATGCGTACGGTAAATTCCAGACACGAGGGAACTGGTATTTTTCGTCACTGAAGCCGCCTAGGCCTCGGTGACATCTTTATTTCTGAACCAAGTGTTTTATATGTAATGGAACTAGATGAAACACATGTTAAGGATTTGTATGAATATGTATATTTGGAAGCGTGTTCACATGTAGATAGACTACATAGGACACAAAAACAGACAAAAAATAAAGTTTGAAATATTCACACACACACACACGCAATTCAGAACACACACACAATCCAGAACACACACACACACACAATCTAGAACACACACACACACACACAATCTAGAACACACACACACACACAATCTAGAACACACACACACACACACACACACACACACACACACACACACACACACGGGAGTTCATATCCGCTTCGACAGCTTAATGAAACCCTCTTTTTTGTTTCTTCCAGTCTCAAGTTTTCCCTCTTTCTTGCCTCTTCTCCCTTTTATGGAACACTTGATACCTTTTCTCCTCCATTTTGTATCGCCCCTTTTTCTCCTCTTTATCTTTTTCATAACTATTTTCTTCTTATAGTCTCCCTTTCTGTTATTCTTCCTCATTTATTCATCTATCTCCCTTTTACTTCATTATCATACCTTATTTTCTCGTCTCCTTCTTTCGTCCATTCTCTCTCTCCTATTTCCTTTTCCTCTTCCTTTATTTTTACCACTTCCCCAAACTTGCACCTCTTCTCTCTGTAATATTCAGTCCTGCTCCAAACCACCTTCCTCTCTCGTTGATTTTTCCACCACTTTCTGTAATATATTCCATAGTCCCATCCCATCAATCACTACCTCCTCCTATAGGCTACTCTCCCTCCCCCACTACAGTCTACAGCTTCTTATATTCCGTCTCTCATCTTCCTTTTCAATCACTTCCTGCTTCAGTGTTGATTGTGACTCCTTAGAACAGCGAGGGCAAATCAAGAGGTATCCTGTCTGTGTATGGGCTTGTGAATTCGTCAGTAAACAATCCTTCTTTCACTCAATCACAGGCAATAATACACAGACATACACAACATACATACATACACAGCACACGTACATACACATACATACACAGCACACGTACATACACATACGTACACAGCACACGTACATACACATACATACATAACACACAAACATACACAACATACATACATACACAGCACACGTACATACACATACATACATAACACACGTACATACACAGCACACGTACATACACATACATACACAACACACGTACATACACATACATACATAACACACGTACATACACAGCACACGTACATACACATACATACACAACACACGTACATACACAGACATACACATTTGCCTGCTTACACATACGTATGCTTGCTTGCTTTCGCTCACAAACAGGCAGGCACCCCCCAAGACGAAGCCTGCAAAGTTATAATGGCCGGTTACCCAAGTTTGTCTGGTAGGAACTCACACTAACTGGTAGGTAGGTATTCACACTAAAGAAATCACACTGTTTACACTCTAGATACCATGCACACTTCCCGGATGTTGGATTAGGTTAGAACGATTCAATTGCAGTGAAACACATCCACCCACTTGTAAGTTAATTAATGGATGACGACGTGTGAACAGGTGCGTGGCTTTCAATCCGTGCCCAGAGTCATGATAAAGAAAAAAGTCCTTGAATTGTACGTGAATAGGAGAACTTTGAGGTGGTTCCATTCAGTACGGGTGGTATTGGGGTGGGAGGATGTTGAGGAGGAGGAGAAGGGGGGGAGGCTTTCACTATTTTCTAGGACTCATTCACATATACTCTGGCTCCCCTAATGTGTCTTTACTGGAACCTGGACAAAAGGGATGAGAACACAAAGAAAGGAAGAAGGAGTATGAGAAATGGTACCGTATATAGGTTTTCAGGAAAAGAGTTTATCTCGGAGACCTTTCGTTAGTTACACCAGCGAGGAAAACGAAAGAGAGGAAAAGAGAAACTGGAAAGAGAGTGTTTTGGTGAAAAAGCTGGAGGTTACTGGATTTGACGATGCTTACAGTGTCCTATACAATAAACCGTAGATGCTAAGAAGCCAACCCAACAAACCAGCCTCTCACGTTGATGGAACCTCATAGTGTTTCCCAAATTCATTCTGTCGGCAATTTATGGTTAAATTTCGATGTGCAATGCGTATAAATTTCACTGGATTTATTTAGTTGGATAAGGTTAGTGCAGCTATATATATATATACATATATATATATATATATATATATATATATATATATATATATATATATATATATATATATATATATATATATATATATATATATATATATATATATATATATATATATATATATATATATTATATATATAAGTCCATAATCGTACACGGAATGGAAAAACCAATAAAACAAATATATATCTATAAAACGTAAACAGGAATATCGCAAAGAGAGATTATATAGGCTTCACGTGTGCCACAACCAAACACACATTTGGGGTAGCCTATACATGGGCACTGGAGTACTGAATATAGAAGGAAGAGCTCCACTATTCATAACCCACAAAGGGAACTCTTCCACGGTCAGGATTACAGGCAGCGCGGTGTGTATATATGAGCCTGGCTGAAATTATAGCCTGTCGGAAACACTCATACATCATTCACGGCCAAGCATCATAATATTATATACTATTTATGATGACATGGGGATGAGCCGTGTATGTATATAGAAACATGTTCGGTGTGTGTTTGTGGATTTAGGATGTTGTTATTGGTGTGTGTGTAGTCAGAGAACCCCAATATTCACCACTGCTATCACTAGTCTACAACCAATATTCATTCGCTGCTGCTACCGACACACAAATGTTGAGAGTATTATCATATTCCCTGTAGTGGTGTTGTAGCCTTTCAAACTGGCCACCATACCTCATAATACTCCAGGGTTCCAACGAGAGCCATGATTGAGGTTTAAAAAGTATACGGGTACTATATTATTAAAGCACAGACGCATAGACTCATCTCTAGTAACAGTAAGAATATTATAATCTGACTCTACATGTGAGATTGTATAAGTATTGTGTATGTTATGAGAACTTTTACTGTAGTTCACATGTATTTTTTTTTTTTTTTTTATCCCTGTGGTAATATATATGATCATGTGAGAATGGAAAATTTTGTGTGGGTCTGGTATAAAATTAGACATTGGCCAGGTGGGTGGTGGAGGCTGTACACTGATATTATTCAATCATTAATTCATTCCCCTCGTACTAAAATAATTACTGTATAATACGACATATTTAGTTCCTGTTTTAGGCCATCTCATTAGCAGCAGTGAATGGTTGCTTGTTGATATCAGTTAAATTATATATATATGGAGGGAGACAGAGACAGAGACAGGGACAAAGACAGAGACAGAGACAGAGACAGAGACAGGGACAAAGACAGAGACAGAGACAGAGACAGAGACAGAGACAGAGACAGAGACAGAGACAGAGACAGAGACAGAGACAGAGACAGAGACAGAGACAGAGACAGAGACAGAGACAGAGACAGAGACAGGAGACAGGAGACAGGAGACAGGAGACAGGAGACAGGAGACAGGAGACAGGAGACAGGAGACAGGAGACAGGAGACAGGAGACAGGAGACAGGAGACAGGAGACAGGAGACAGGAGACAGGAGACAGGAGACAGGAGACAGGAGACAGGAGACAGAGACAGAGACAGAGACAGAGACAGAGACAGAGACAGAGACAGAGACAGAGACAGAGACAGAGACAGAGACAGAGACAGAGACAGAGACAGAGACAGAGACAGAGACAGGGACAGGGACAGGGACAGGGACAGGGACAGAAAAAATGGGAGAATAAGTTACGTCATTCCTTCTTTCACCAAGACAAAGGCAGCTAAGAACACTCGTGGTTAATGATACAGAGAACCTTATAGTTCCTTCTACACACCTTTTCCCTTAATAACCCTTCTCTTCCTCCCTATGCCTCTCTCACCTTTTACCTCTTTTCTCTTACCTAACCCCTTTTCGTTCTCTTGCCTCCTCTCTCCTTCCCTACTCTTCCCCTCACTTCCCCTCCATGTCACTGCCTCCCTACTTCATTATTCCTCCATTCCTCTTCATTTTCTTTCCCCTCTTTTCATCATTTCAGTTCTATATTCAGAGACATCCTTTCTCTTGGCTCACTTTCCCTTTCTCTTCCTAAACAATTAATTTTCTCTCCTCTTTCTCCTCAACTATTTTCTACCCTCACCTCTTCCTTTCTCCTATCCACCCTCCATCCCTTCCATCCTCCATCACTTCCTTTACCTCTATCCACCCTCCATCCCTTCCTGTGCTCCTATCCACCCTCCATCCCTTCCATCCTCCATCCCTTCCTTTACCTCTATCCACCCTCCATCCCTTCCTCTGCTCCTATCCACCCTCCATCCCATCCATCCTCCATCCCTTCCTTTACCTTTATTCACCCTCCATCCCTTCCTCTGCTCCTATCCACCCTCCATCCCTTCCACCCTTCATCCCTTCCTTTACCTCGATCCACCCTCCATCCATCCCTTCCTCTGCTCCTATCCACCCTCCATCCCTTCCATCCTCCATCACTTCCTTTACCTCGATCCACCCTCCCTCCATCCCTCCCTCCCTTACTTTCCCCCTCTCCTTCCAATCTCCATCTCCTCTACCCTAAAGGAGACTCATATATCTATCTACCTCAGCCATCCCAACAAAAGACTCCCTACCAACTGATCACAATTTTCCCTTCTTTATCATACCTCGACCTCTGACTGATTCATTCCTATACTGCCCTCCGCTTTCATCTTCCCCCCGCATGTCTTTTCTTCCTCCGTCACTGTCTCTCCCTTAACCCCTATTCTTTATTAAAAAAACACATCCTGGTATTAATATTTTTTTTGTTTTGTTCTCAGAGTTGTGTTGTCTCTGCATCACCACCCTCTTCCAACTTTCTCCAATCCTCAGCGTTGATCCTAATTATATCCCTCAGAGTTGGTCATTTCATAATTTTCCACTTCATCCAAATGTACCCTCTTGAAACTTGTGTTGTAAATTAGAGTACGTCACTGCAATATTCTTAATCACTATTACTCATCTATTCTCTCTTGGTTCTCTTCATAATCTCACCAACTAACGTCTTGATTCCCTCAGTTATTATTATCTGCTTCATGTCAAGGCTTCCCCACTCATTACCATCATCCCTTGAAATTAACCTCGATTATTCCGTGCATAATCGATTCCTAATTCGCTTCCTAATTGCTTCACTCTTGAGTATAATTCGCTTAATGAAATCACTATAAAACCTGTTGTCAGTGGAACGTTCATAATGTTGACTGACATAGATTCTTCCCGAGTCCTTTTTCATTCACTTCTTGTTCTTCAGTTCTCTATTAATCACATTCCGTACCTACTCCTCTTTTTGCCCCTCTACCTCAGCTTCGTTTGTCATTCTTGCTCTTGTTCCCCATACCCCTCTCTCTCTCTCGCTAATTTCTCTCTTTACATTCCTAGCTTTTGTTCCCCATACCTCTCTCTCTCTACTTTCTCTCTTTACATTCCTTGCCCATTTCTCTCTCTCTGTGCCTTCCTTGCCCATACCCCACCTCTCTCTCTCTCTCTCTCTCTCTCTCTCTCTCTCTCTCTCTCTCTCTCTCTCTCTTCCTCCCCTTTACCCATACCCTCCTCAGTGGGACAATCCATGCAGCTCATACATACAAAATATATATTCTTCGACCCTGGCCTCTGTGTGTGTGTGTGTGTGTCCCTCTAGAGAGTATATAGCTATTGTCAGGGGCCACACGTCTTTAAGTCACTCGCCCCCTCTGCCTCCCCCTCCTCTGCCTCCTCCTCCTCCTCCTACACCCACCGTCGTCGTCCCTGCTGCTGCGCCTTCTTCATCATCCATCCCCTTTATGTTTTTTTGTTGTCATCCTTTTTTCCTTTCCATTTTCGTGTTCTCTCTCTTCCCTCTTTTCACGTTTTTTTGTTTTGTTTTCTTTACACTCTCCTCCTCCTCCAAGCAATATGTCATTCATTTTTTTTTCCGCCTGTCTTTTTTTTTTTTTTTTTTTTTTTTTTAACCTTGTCTCTCCTCTCTCTCTCTCTCTTCTCTTCCCTTTATTATTTTATACGTTTTCTCTCTCACCGATTCGTGTCCCTTATAATTTATTTTCTGTCTTTTCTTTCTTTCTTTCTTTCTTTATTTGTTTGTTTGTTTGTTTCTTTATTTTTTTCTTTCTATATTTCTTTCTGCTTTCTTTTCTTTCTTTCTTTCTTTCTTTCTTTCTTTCTTTCTTTCTTTAGTTGCCCTGTATGTCACTTTTTATCTCCCGTTTATCATGGCATCCTTTTTCCAAAGTCTAAATAAATAGGTATATTTAGACTTTGCCTCTTCCCTCGCCTTTCCTTCCTGTTGATATCCTCGTTTCCTTCACATATTCTCCTTCAGTTCAAATCACCTTTTCTTCAGTAGTTCTCCTCCTTTCCATCACCTCCTTTGCTCTCCCTCCCTCCCTCCTATGCTTTCCCTCCCTCTCTCCCTCCTTTGCTCTCCTTCCCTTCCTCCCTCTTTCCTTGATCTCCCTTTTTCTTCCTTTTCGTCTCCCTCTTTACCTTCTTCCTGATCCTCTCCCCCTCCCCCTCTCCACCACCCTCTTCCTGATCCCCCTCCACCCCTCCCCCATCTCTCCACCCTCTTCCTTATCCATCCCCCACCCCTCCCTCTCCCTAATCCCTCCCCCCCCCCCCACGTTCCCCATCACCCCAACATGTGTCAGGTAGAAGATGACGAGGCTCAGGGTAGGCTTTCGACCACCTGATACCCGACTTACGTATTTTTTATTTCGCCCCACTATAGCGGTCGACTTGAAGTTGGTGGTTAATTAATAAAGGAGGAGGGGTATTATATTTATGGTGTGTACATTAGAGCGCCTTGATTACTCTTATAGGTATGCCAGGAAACAGGGTTAGATTATTATCGGAATTAATGGTGGTGGCCTGATG
>JAWQEG010002847.1:0-2500 GCA_033782935.1 Petrolisthes cinctipes | reverse complement strand
GTTCAGTTCTAGGTGGTAAGGTAAGGTGGAGGTGAGGCTGTGTGTTCAGTTCTAGGTGGTAAGGTAAGGTAAGGTGGAGGTGAGGCTGTGTGTTCAGTTCTAGGTAGTAAGGTGTTATCTTCTGCACAACATAAAGAGAGCAAGCATTTAAGGTGAAAGAGATGTAAAGAGGATAGAAAAGAGGAAACTGAAGAGGTAGGATGATGAGAGAATCTGTTCGTTGGAAAGACATACTGAACCATGGAGCAGTCAGTCAGGATTTCATGGAACTATCCTCACTGCCGTCTGGCCTTGACCTTTTCATTTACGGATCTTCGTAGAACATCCGCTTCTGTCGTTTATTTCACCTGGTATGTTAAGTCACTCAACCATATTCCTAAACCAAACCGAGACCTTGATATATAGACATTACCCGGACGTGTTGTTACATCTTGAGAGAGACCTTGCTAAAAAGAAAACAATTATATCTAAACCATGCATTTCCTAGTCATAATCCGTCATCAGTAAGAAGATACAGCATGATTATAGAATATCATGTTTACAAATGTAGGGAGAGAGAGAGAAGGTGAGGGGAAGGACATACCAATTCAGGACAAGGGAGCCATTTCTACCAGACTATACCATTCATCCTGCACCAATTCCAGCCACCTTCCCTCCCATCCATGACCCGCAGAGGTGGTTATGGATCGTCAGATGTAAAGGTAGAATAGGTAAAGTTCATAGGGCAGATAGGTAGTTGGTTGGTGAGTTAATAAATTGGTTGGTTAGTTAGGTTGTTTAGATACCGTTGTTAGATTGGTTAGCCTAGTCAGTAAACATACTTGGGTAATTATGTACTGAGTAGTTTTATAATGACTTGATAGGTTGGTTAGTTGGCATGTTGGTTTGTCTACTGGTAGGTTAATTAAACAGATTTATGCATATAGAACTCAAGGCGGTCCAAAATTAGAAGGAATGGGGGGAGTGTGTCGTGGTGGGTGAGGGCAGACCAGGTCAATGTGAGGAGGGTGACTTGTGTTGACCCTCTGCAATATTCGCAATATTCCCTCAGAGGACCGTGTTTACCCCTGGATATAGAGGGAGGAGAGGCTGGGTGCTGGGGGTTCGGGTAAGTAGAGAGAAGGAGAAGGAGGTTTTGGGAAGGAATATGGGGACTGGTGTGAGAAGAATGAACATGATGAAAAAGATATGATAACGTAGATGAGAGAGTGAGAAAGAATTTTTTTTGTTGGAGTTAGTAATGAAGAATGTTGACTGGTGTGAGAAGAGTGATAATGATGAAAAAAATATGATAACGTAGGTGAGAGAGAAATTTTTTTATTGTGTGGAGTTGTGGTGAAGATGAAAATGATGATAATGATAGGATATGAAGACTGTAATGAAAGGGAAAAGAAAGAGATGATACTTGATGTGGTGATGTGTTGACAAGGTGATAAAGAGGTTGATGAGGATCGATAGCAGGTGTGGTGGTGGTGGTGGTGGTGAGGTATAGTGGAAGGGGAGGTAATAAGAGAGAAGGGAGGAGGAGGAGGAGGAGGAGGAGGAGGATTAAGGAGAGTTGGGTATAGAGGGGAGGAAGAGGCACCTTAATTGGAGGGGATAAGCAAAGAGTAGGTGACAGGGGAGAGGTAGAGTGGAGGGAGGTATTAGCAAGGAAGAGGGAGGGGGAGGGCCAAAAGGTGGGTACAAAGAGAATACAGGAGAAAGGAGAAAGATGGAAAGAAGTGGCATGGAGCTTGATATCGATAAAGAGGATGTATATAAGAGAAGAGAAAGCAAGAAATGAAAAGCGAGACAGTGGAGGGAATGGAGAAGAGGGTCAAGGGTGTTGGAAAGGAGAGGTCTGTGTATATGTGCACTGCGACTAAAATGAAGAGAAAGATGGACGGTGGATTTTAAAGAGAAAGAGGGCCAACAAAAAAAAAAAAAAAATAAAGAAAATAGGAATGAATGAGAAAGAGAGAAGAAGGTGGAAGAAAAGGAGAAGGTGATATATATGGGAATTAATGACGAGCAGGCTGATGTCTTTGTAATAAAAAAAAAAGAATATAGAACGGGGTAAGTGAAGGAGAAAGCGAACAAAGGGAGAAGGAAGTAAAAGAAGTAAACAAACTGAACTTCCAGTACCTAAAGGAAGTTAGAGTTCTTGCCTAATTAGTCGGTTATGGAAAACTGAAGTGACAAATTTCACAGGCAACTTATGATATCAATGTCTACCCTCTGCAGCAACGATAACAATACTTTTATTATATAGGGAAAAATTTCATAAGGTTGTTGATGAGACTTTGATTACAGCTGTACTAACATATTGACGGAACTAAAAATAACTTAATGTTATCCAATGAGAGGAACAGGACGAGGAGAGGGGGAGGAGGGGAGGGTTTTCCTAATGAAGACTGATTGCATAGTTAAGGGGATGGATGAGAGGAGTTGTGGCTGAATGGCTGGTAATCTATATTCAAATCCACATTAAGGTGAAGGTATGACTTCCAATTTAGTT
>JAWQEG010002846.1:67500-89421 GCA_033782935.1 Petrolisthes cinctipes | reverse complement strand
CAATGAGATAAAAACACAATCTTGAAATAACATTGACTCATATTTTTCTTGCTGGAGTGGTATAAAAGAGTAAAATAAAATGTTTGATTGAAAATTGTGGTTATCATAATATTATTTGTTTAAGGAGAACAGTGAGTGAGAGAGAGAGAAAGAAGAGAGAATAAAATAAATGAGTCCAAATAAGAAGAAGAATGGGAATTGGGAAAGGAACGGAATATAATTAATGTGGAAATAAAAACAAGGGAAGGGTTGAGAAGAAAATTAATTACAAGGTGATGGAGGAAGAGGAAGTAGAAACAAAGATAATGGAAGAATAAAGAGTATAGAGAAAGGGAGAGTGAAGGTGGTAAGAGAAGATAAACTGAGAAAGAATGAGGGAAATAAAGAGAGAGGAGAAAGAGAAAGGGAGAGTGAGGGTAGTAAGAGAAGATAAACTGAGAAAGAATGAGGGAAATAAAGAGAGAGGGAAATAGAGAGAGAGAGGGGAAAGAGAAAGGGAGAGTGAGGGTAGTAGGAGTGACAAATTGACAGAGGGAGACGTAATGGGAGGATAATAACAGACACCACTCCCTAGTCAACACACACACACACACACACACACACACACACACACACACACACACACACACACACACACACAGTAAGAGTCGTCACACATTTACATAAACAAATACACACACACACACACACACACACATTAAGAGTTGTCACACATTTACACACACACACACATTAAGAGTCGTCACACATTTACATACACACACACACACACACACACACACACATTAAGAGTCGTCACACATTTACACACACACACACACACACACACACACTCATACACTCATACATACACACACACACACACACACACACACACAGAATGCATTAACCAAGATAGGCGAAGGAAGATCCAGGATGGGTTTTGCAATTGAACAAGTAGACTATTATAAATTAAACAGTATAAACTTCACAATACGTATAATATTATCTTTTCCATGTTTTCCTCAGGGAGTCCACAAACAAAACAAATAAATCCCCAGGTCGCATATTAAGGGACCCGGTGATGTAGTTAGAAAATTGGAGGTAAATGAGTCCTTCAATTACTGCCTCGAAACACCACCACCTATAGGGATGGAGCTTGTTTCGTGGTAAAGTTAGGAGGAATCAGAAGCCTCCAATTTTCATACACGGTCACAGGGTCCTTAATTAAGGTGGTAATTCTTTTTTGGTACATTGGAGCGTATTGATTCCTCCAAAGTATGCTAGGAAACAGAACCAGAAGAGTGAAAAATAATGGTGTTCTGTTGCTTGGAATAGCTTGGAGGATTTAGTTGCTCCAGATTTACCAACACAAAAAAATTTCCCCCTTAAAAAGTGATGCATATGTTTCCTGGCAAAGTTTGGAGGACTTAGTAACCCTCTAATTTACCCTTGGAGGACTTAGTAACCATCTAATTTACCCTTGGAGGACTTAGTAACCATCTCATTTACCCCTGTACGAATTAGTCCCTCATCTGTGTCCCTCTGTATTCCTGACTGAGAATGACGGTGATGAGGTCAACTAGGTCAACAGAGGTCGTGGTTGGTTGGTTAAATAGGGACATCAAAGGGAGTGAAGAAATATTTACTTGTTTAATTATACAGCTGTGTGTCAACAAACCATATGTATGTACGAGTTTTAAATGGAGAACATAATTTTGGTGTGTGTGTGTGTGTGTGTGTGTGTGTGTGTGTGTGTGTGTGTGTGTGTGTGTGTGTGTGTGTGTGTGTGTGTGTGTGTGTGTGTGTGTGTGTGTGTGTGTGTGTGTAATTGTTTTGATACGTTAAGATTAAGGAATAAATGTAAATCCTTTCCGTTATTATATGTAAAAAAGAAAAAAACATTGTATCCTGTGGTCAATAAAGTATCTATCTATCTATCTATCTGTGTGTGTGTGTGTGTGTGTGTGTGTGTGTGTGTGTGTGTGTGTGTGTGTGTGCAAGGAGGTGATTCAGAGAGACTTCAAAAAGTTTAGGGTACATTCATAACTCCAAAACAAGAATATTTGAATCCATATATCACAGGGCAAGTCTTGGCAGTTTCAAGGCGAGGCGGAGAGAGAGGAGAGAGAAGAAATATGGAAGGATCAGAGAGGAGAGAAATGGGAAGTTAAGATAATTATGGAACAGGAGAAATACAAAGAAAAATTATAGATGGAAGAGACGAGAGAAGAGAAGAACAGGAGTACCAAGAAAATTTTCACATAATATTGCCGAGTGTATCACAGACAGTGTAAATAATAATATGGAATGAATTACCAAAAATATGAGAGGAATGAGGTGAGAAAGGATAATATTGCTGCACAGAAGAAAGATGTACACAGATAGATACAAGGAAGACGAGAGGGGAGAGAAGTTACAGAGATGAGAAGAAGGTGGTGAACGTGAGGCAGAAGTGAAAGTAAACATGAGACAAATTGTGAGTGAAAGGGGAAGGAAGAAACGCAACTGAAAGGAAAAGGAAATAATATTATACAAGGCCATGGAGGCTGGAAAAGAGAAATGAAAAAGGGAATGAGATGGAAGCATGCAGGGAGGAGGGATTGGAAGAGGGAGAGGGAAGACGAGTGGGTTGAGACGAGTGGGGTGGAAGGCTAATAACACCGCAGCCAACAACACAAACACGACCAGATATTTCAATTTTTGCAGCTCCATGGAACGAAGGAAACAAGGAAGGTGAGGAAGGGAGAAAGGAAGGTTAGGAAGGAGGGAGGGAAGGAAGGAAGGAAGGTTAGGAAAGGTGAGGAAGGAGGGAGGGAAGGAAGGAAAGTGAGGGAGATGGAAAGGAAGGGAGGAAGGTGAGGAAGGAAGGTAAGGAAGGAAGGAAGGTTAGGAAAGAAGGTGAGGAAAGAAGGTGAGGAAGGAAGGAATGTGTGGACAGATTTCGTGGTTGTAGCACTCCTAAATATCAGGTCCAGTAATGTGAACTATATATTGTGACTATATTAACGACAAGCAAAGAGAGAGAAAACCATGAACAAAATAAACATATAAACAGATAGATAAATAGATATGTGAACTATATATTGTGACTATAATAACAACAAACAGAGAAAACTATGAACAAAATAAACAGATAGATAGACAGATATGTGAACTATATATTGTGACTATAATAATGACAAACAGAGAGAGAAAACCATGAACTAAATAAACAAATAAACAGATAGACAGACAGAGATGCTAACCCACACCAGACTACAGCTATATATATATTTTTTTTTTATAGTGTGGGTTTGTTGACAGCTCTCCCAAATAAACGTATGCAAACTTTATAAACTCAGAAATAACGCGCGCAAAAAAAAGAAAAAAAAAAAAAGACGTGTAAACATCAAACGCAGGCCCAGAAAATTACAAATATTTACATAAACAGACAACAGCGTTACATACCAGTGCAATGCCATGATAAAAAGTACTAAAAATACAGCAAGAATAAATATCACCTCATACTACACAACCAACACCATTATTATTATTATTATTATTATTATTATTATTATTATTATTATTATACTGTTTCCATTACCAACATGGAATTATTAACCATCACCAACACCTCAGTAATGATGACACTCACACCGTCTGTCTGTCTGTCTGTCTGTCTGTCTGTCTCTCTCTCGCCGTCACTCTCACTCTCTCTCTCTCTCTCACTTTCTGTCCTTCTCTCTATCCCTCTCGCCGTCTCTCTCTCTCTCTCTCTCTCTCTCTCTCTCTCTCTCTCTTTACGTCCTTCTCTCTATCCCTCTCGCCGTCACTCTCACTCTCTCTGTCACTCTCTCTCTCTCTCTCTCTCTCTCACTTTCCGTCCTTCTCCCCGTCACTCTCACCTACTCTCTGTGTCACACTTTCCGTCCCTCTCCCCGTCACACTCACCTACTCTCTCTGCCACACTCACCCTCCCCCCTCTCCTCCCCGTCACTCTCACCTATACTCTCTCTGTGTGTGTGTCAGTGTTTTCATTTGACGCTTGTTGTAACCAGTGGAGGTCTTATTACGCCTCCACACAACACCACCACACCTCAAGAGTATTGTTCCAGCCCTGGGCCAGAAAATTAATTTGTGTTCGTTCCCTGTGCCTGTGTTGTGGCAATTTCATTCATGAGTGCAAGTAAAGGGGGAAGAATTATTGTTGTCATTTACCATCACAACATTACCCACGTCCTTTGGGGTAATTGTTTTATGTTGATTTCTCTAAATGTATATTGCTGCAAAACACATCCTCCACTTATAATAATTATGTTGAAGAGATCTAGGATAAAGTTTACAGTTAAGTCTCGTAATGTATTTTAATGAGTCAAAATTACTGGTGTGTAAGCGTGCACCAAATTATATATAATGTATTTATGTTACTTACCTTATGTAGTTATATGAGTGACTACAGATGGTTGGTTGATGTGTGTCCTCCCCCTTCCCCTGACCACAGCTCCCCAATAGATGCCCCACCCTCTATAAAGAAGGTCTAAAGTGGGCCTTCACGTCATCTCTACCCAAACAGGGGTCGGGAATCCCCTGGTTGTGTAGGACACGTTACAAGCAACAGTTGGGGTCTTAACTTGGTGGTACACTGTGGTCAGGGTCAGGGTATTAATGTAAGTGTACCGTGATATACACTCGTCGATCACTAACACAACTAACCTGTAAACCAAGGTAAAAAATGTAGGAGTGCACAATAAGTTTTCCTATAAAACAATGTACAAATAACAGTAATTATACAACCATTATTTGACAGAATATGATATTAAAGAAATCTACGAGACATTTATCTAATTCTCTCATTATTTGTATACGATAATCAGGCAAGTTTTACCAAATTTCGTTAAATTCCCGACGGTGAATCAAAGGTTATACTCCTATAGGGTGGCTGGCACTCACCTGAAGCCTCGACTCAACCCACACACTCACCACCAGAGGATTCAACTGAAGCCTCGACTCAACCCATACACTCACCACCAGAGGATTCAACTAAAGCCTCGACTCAACCCATACACTCACCACCAGAGGATTCAACTGAAGCCTCAACCCACACACTCACCACTAGAGGATTCAATTCAACTGAAGCCTCGACTCAACCCATACACTCACCACCAGAGGATTCAACTGAAGCTTCAACCCACACACTCACCACTAGAGGATTCAATTCAACTGAAGCCTCGACTCAACCCATACACTCACCACCAGAGGATTCAACTGAAGCCTCGACTTTACACACACACTCACCACCAGAGGATTCATGTTAGTTCATCAATCCAGTCAGAATAATATCACACCAAAACTAACATTCAATTTTCCTGATATTGCATTAAAACTTATACCAATAGAGACATATATTCCTTATACAAACGTATTTCATTAATTTTGATCATATTACAAATAAAATATAAGAGTATAGATGATATTTATCGTTATTATGACATCTCGCCACATACAAAGAACATACCAACATTTATAGGCTATATATATATAATTAACATCAAATATAACCTGTAAACAAACTGTGATATAATATTTTATCGTTATTATGACATCTCACCATATCACTATCCACAACTCGTCGCCATTACCATCACACCAACACTATATTTAATTAACATCAAATATAACCTGTAAACAAACTGTAAGAAGTAATATGGAGATCTATACACCACCTATAAATCATATCTTATTTCATGAGTACAATATAATGGCCTATTGACCTAATATATATGCAATAAAATGTGGAGTAGTAAAGAGACAGAAATTTTACTCACCTCGACACCACCGTCTACCATCACACCACACCAAAATAATTACCAAATCCACATTATCTTCTATTTTAGTTACATAATCACCCTCTTAATCAACCAAACATTTCTATAGATATTGGTATATATTGTTATATTAAGATAATTTATATCATATCAGAGTATATAAAAAAGCAGGTTGAAAAAAGAATAAATCGGTATTTACTCAGTACTCGTTGGTATTTACAAACATACATAGTTCCTACTCTATTATAAAAAAGCAAAGTGTATTTATTTATGTTTTGTGCTTATTTTTACTCGCTTCACCACCTTCAATAAACCATAATACAGCATATTATTTATTTAATTAATGTTTGGTTACTGTTGTAGTAGGACAGGCGGCCGAAACTGTTATCAACTCAGCAATTGTAAACGACGTTGTTATCACTAATTCCCATATTTTAAAACCCAATTATCATATTTTTCTTTAAAGTTCTATGTATGTTTTTGGCACACACCACTTCTTTTGGTAATTTGTTCCATTGGTCTATTACTCTATTTGGAAAACTATATTTCTGTACATCTTTATCTCCTCTTTTAATTCATTTCTTACTGTGACCTCTCATTGTAGGTATTCCTTGTTGACACCAAGTTTTCTATATCAATAATTTGATTCATTTCTTTTTCTGTGACACATTTGAAAACCATAATCATATCTCCTCTCTTTCGTCTTCCTTCCAGTTATATATATTGGCTTATTAATCTAGACACCATACCTCTGGGAATAAAATAAATTCTCAAGCAATGTAATGATTTTATTGCTTAATCTATTGCCTACACCATGACCATTATTTAGTGAATATTCGAGGAGCCATATTGTACCGGTACTACACCATCGTACACACCACAGATGTTCTTGAATATGGCCCACTGTCTACCATCACACCAAACCAAGGGCCGTATTCAAGAACATCCATGTAACATACGATGACCTGGTACCGGTACGACAGCTCTGTTGTCTTTCTATGGAGCCATCTTACCGGTACCACGCCATCGTATGCACCACGAATGTTCTTGAATATGGTCCAACACAACACATAATTTACAACACTCATTCAATAACAAAATTAAAGGGTCCGTATGCAAGAACATCCATGGAACATACGATGATGTGGTACCGGTACGACGGCTCTGTTGTCTTTTTATGGAGCCATCGTATGCACAATATCATAAATCATTTACCATATCAAAAAACAATTGCAAAATATACTATATAGGTATTGATTCTATAAGAGGAATTTTCTGTCAGTACATTTTTATCCAGTTACAAGGTATTTAAAGAAAAAATATATATATAACTTGAGAAAGTGTTTATTTAATTTTTGTTGTATGAGATATCATCTAATGTTAAGAAGTTTCATACTACAGTACTGTACTAATAAAGGTTACCAAGTTACAAATATTGAGCAGTACGTAGGCAAACAGCAACAAGACTCTTCATTATCCATTAATTTACTCTTCCACAACAGTAACTCAAAGTATATGCAAAGAGGACAAACCTGAATTGAATATTTCTTAAATAAAATAAGCTAAATACATAGCCTAGGTCTGTAAGTTATGCACACTCAAGACATTCTACACACATTTTATTATAAATTCACTGTCCAAAGGAGCACTAGATTAATCCTCAAAGATTTTATTACCCTATAACTTAGGAGAACTATATTATAAGAATGCTGCTAATATTTTTCTGTCAAAATTGATTTTATGAATTAATTTCATATGAGGTAAAGAATTATTTTCTGTGCTAAGTCATAACAAGTGTCTTCAATCCTGAAAGTATGTTTCTATGAATGTTAATGAAACGAACATAGCTATACTATCACTAACATGTAGAAAAAATACCCCCCTACTGAAAATAGGACCTATATGGCATCTTTAGGCTTGAATTAGCTACAAATGATGCAATATAGTCGACACATATAGTACAATACTGTATATCATTTAAACAAAAGTAAAAGCCACATTACGTATATTTTATCCTTATATCACCTCAATTTTTATGAATATTGCTTTTAAGTTTCTAAAAACTAGTGCCAGAGGTAAACTCAATGCATAGAATATTTACAGTACTATAGATCCAACTTAAAGTTATGAGGAAGGAATTGTTAATCATAGTTGGAAAAATTGATACCTTTGTCGTAACTAAGCATACGAGAGTTATGTCACTGGCTTTGGCATTTTCCATAACAGCATGTGACATATTAGATACTAGTACCAGTCTTCTGGAAGAGGGTCTCTTCCCACAATATTTCATCTAACAATAAAATGTGGGAAAGTCACTATACAATAGCATAATAATATGATCCTACTAACTGGTAACAACACTACATACTATATTGTTGTTCTTGTACAGGTACCAAGGCCATGTGGTATTTAGTTATTCTAAAGATGATGTATGTTTATAATAAATCAAGAAACACTATGTGGAAAAACTAAAATATGTGAAGATATAAAACACAATATCAATATGGTTTTTCCTATACAGTAACAGGGTTTAACCATATAAGGAGGGAGTGTTGGAACAGGGATAACTGGAGACACTTCTGCCGTGGCCACCCCATTGAGGGGAGTTCCCGAAGGGGACGAGGCATCAGATCTATAGATAGATAGTAACAAAATCATGTGGTAGGT
The DNA here is from genome assembly GCA_033782935.1 of Petrolisthes cinctipes. Taxonomy (NCBI): domain Eukaryota; kingdom Metazoa; phylum Arthropoda; class Malacostraca; order Decapoda; family Porcellanidae; genus Petrolisthes; species Petrolisthes cinctipes. The sequence continues at coordinate 80,968 of JAWQEG010002846.1, read as the reverse complement.
ACTAAGTATATTCTTGAGAGGCCATCTGATTACATAAATACCACCTGTAATATGTGGAAGAGTTACATTTCACCAGGGGATGGAAGAAAGAAATCAGAAAAAACACAATGAAGGACAGAATACCCATTGAAATGGGTCACACTTATACTGTATTAATTTCAACTTTTAAACTCACATATTCTCAGCTATACAGCTTACAGAAACCCTCATAGTCAAGAGATTAAGACAACACAAGTGGAAATATGCATTTAAAAACTAGATCAGTATTTGTACTAACTCCTCTGTATGTATTTGTGTTACAAGCCATTCCTGTAGCATTGAAATGGTATTTATGTGAATGTGAAGGAAGACTGACACTACAGAACTATTAAATCACTACAGAACTTGTGAAAAATCTGCTATAAAATAGTGTTTCATCCACAAGGAAAATAGGAATGTGTTACACTGGGTAGGATTATCATATAGTCCATTATAATGGTCCCTCTTTTTACTGCCCGACTAAGTTCCGGACAAAAGGATAGGTTCAGAGGTGCAAAAATTTCAGCAGAACATAATACTATACAGTCAACATGAGGATAAAATTGTTGTAGAAACAGTACCATAATAACACACATCAGCACCTAAATATCTTCTTTGTGATGTCTCCAAACGTTTTCGTCAACTCTTTCCCTTTTCGTCTGACTAGAGTGCCTTGATATCTTAATTTTTGTCTTTTCTTTGGTGAATTACAGATGAGGACAGGCTTGGTGGACAGCTGCAGGCATGGACATCCCCGAATCTGCATGGTACAACAAATACATTGTATCAGTAAGGAATATACCCAAAACCGTCCCATAATACTGTACTTTGAATCTACCTTGATACAGTATATCTAACTACATGTATTCATTTCCCATGGATCTCATGTGAAACAATGGTGTGACTTGGATAAGAAAAATTAACTGATATTAACACAATATAAAGAAATTTCATATGCTAATGATCTAATCTTTATAAGCATAATTTAACTATAAAAACAAACAATTCAAGATTACACTCTTCTCAAAGAATTAAAGTATACCTTACCAGACTGTATGTAACCATCATTCAACTCTCAAGTAATACCAGCAGACTACAACTAATACAAAATCCCCTATGGCAACATATCATTATCACAAGACAGATACGCAGTTACTAAACACACAAGATTTTTCTGCATAACCTTTACACAAAAATATGGCTGAATATCCTTACCAAGTTCCAAGGGTTAAATCCCCAATGGTAATGAATTTTCTATTGTCCACTGGGAGCACCATGCAAAAGATCTCATGTCTCAGAGAAACCAGTGGAAGTCACCAGTTTCTTGTCGGAAGATAAACTCACATCCATGTGAACTGGAGTTGTAACAATAACAATAATGACCAACTCAAGCTCTCTTATACTCCCAACAGTTTACAGACATATATTACCCTACTTAAATTTTCTTAGTGCACCTTTCAGTATACATGCATTCAATACAAGAATTAATTCTTTTTGATCTCTATCAATTTATACTGTAATTTTATTGCAATTTCAGTTCTAACATCAATCTGAAAAATGCCGACTCCTACTGATTTTTGTTTAATGCTTCCTTTCTTCCTGTCATTTACAATAATAATGTGAATGGTAAAATTATATATAGCCCTAGTAAGCTCACCATTTTTTCACAGTACTGAATACCCATCCACCACCACAAAGAGTATTGACAGTTATCTCCATGAGAGAGGAGGGATATTTTTTATTGCAAGAATTTTATGTTTCCAGTTAATTTTGACCTATTCTTATCTGGTGTTATTTAGCTAACTTTTTGTGGTTCAATCTTCATGCCCAACATCTCGAGGCAGTCAGTATTTGAGGAACTGGTATAAAACAAGAGAGGATTTGCATGCCGTGTACCTTTCCCTGGTTTGTTTCATGTACTGGTATAAAGTACATACATGAGCTAATACAAATTTTATGCAAGATGCCTGGAATTAACATATCAAACGAAGAAAAGCATCAGATTACAAAACTGAAGAGTAAAATACTGCAGCACTGCTGATGCAATCCTGCAACAATTCTAGAGTACAAGTCTGCATACTGTATCAAAGTTTGCAGTCAACAAATTCCACATCCTGGCCATTTCAGCAAAAGGACTTCAAAGGCTACACAATGTTCTGTGTAGAGTGGTACGAAAGACTCCATGTAAACAGCAACACAGAAAAAGCTGGATGGAGCCATCGTGGATGCCTGTCCAGGATGCAACACAGCCCCCCATTCTATTAAACACATTATGGAAGACTGCAATGTATACAATGACACTCGCCAACAACACAACATACACTCTCTGAGGGCACTGTGGGAAAGCCCGGTTCAGGCCATGACCTTCCTCAGGAGCTCGGGGCTGCTCGGCCAGATAGCTTGAGGAACTTCAACAACAACAGCTACAATGAAAACACAGACACGTCATGTCACAGAGCATTGACAGTCGGGAGTCTGTACCGTCACCACGCAGCCAAGAAACCTCTCCTCACTAAAAAATTGTGCAAGGCTCAATTTGCTTTTGCCCACAAATATTGTAACTGTACAGTACTTTTACGATATGAAAGTTCTGAATACAAATTCATTTTATCCCCCATAATATATAGAACTGTCAACATTACTTTCATTTTCTTATGATCTTATGCAGAAATATAATGCTAAATTATCTGTAATCCAATCTGTCTTTTTTATTGCAATATCATCATGCACAAATGCAGTGTAAGTTGGGTAAGTGGCTGTCTATAAATTTAAACTTAAGTGCAGTAATAGGCATAACATAATAAAATTGATCTACAATGTATTATTATCAACAAGGCATTGTGGTATTCACATCTGGTACTAGAAAGTTCTTTCCTACACTACTGTATTACTAGTACTCATTCCTCACACGAAATGCCTGCAGTAATGAATATCTAACCCAAGCCTCGAGATGCAAGGCACAATACTATCACTGTCCAAGACGACTTAAACCCATATCTGGTCTATATATCTACTTCAGTGCAAGAAATGAAAAGGGGAAACACATTACACAACAGATGTTTAAGCATCCAACATAATTTCCATCATACATGACTTCAGACCTCTTAATCTTCTATACTTCACTAGTGGAAATTTCTTGTAGGAATTTTGCTCTTGGTTCTCCTTTTACGCAATACTGTAAACAAAAATTTACAAGAGTCATAGATTCGTACACTGATCATATTATATTGTGCTGGAATGCAGTTTCTACATTAGTGTTTGGGCATCTCATCCAGGGAGTGTGCTTTGAATGTGGAGGCTACTCATTTACCCATACCTTCACAGTCAGAGAGTGAGCCTAAAGCATTGGAGCAGATACACTGCCAGTGATAGTCATATGGTTTGGCAGGTTAGTGGGAACATCAGTTAAAACAAGTTCCCTTAGGATGTGGTCAAAAGGCTGAGCATTTACTTGCAGAACATTAATTTCTTGGAAGTCTGTTACTGCAGCAGTGAAGGTCTTCTTGCCCATAATGTGGACATCATCTGCATTCAAGGGAAGTGAGTCTGCCAGATGAGCATTGACATTTACACCATTGTAGTTTCTTGACAGAGTCAGACGTCCCACACTCACATCTCCGTAGAAGGTCACATTCCCTGGGTAGTAGTGAAGCAAGTTAAATAAACCCTAATTTCCCTAAATAAAAAAAATGTAATCTTTCTAGGTATAAGTGAATAAAATTGAAACCTGCGACTTTAACAATGAAGGAGAGAATAAAATTACAGGTACCAACAAAATATATTACTACATTACTGCATGTGCTTAGTAATTCTGCTTTAGAGTATTAGAGACTGATTAAACAGACAAAATGGAGATGCAATTAGTCAATTATTTGACAAAATCTGCTGAATCGAGGGTAGGATAATTTTATATACTGTACTGAAAACCTCAAACATTACCATGATATGTACTGCCATTTGAAAGGAGATTGGATGATGCCAGAGTGGTAAGATTGAAGCCATTGTAATGACCCAACAAAATCCCTTCACTCAGGGCCTTAATGTTCATGAAGTTGTAGTGAGCTGTGATCACCTGGAAAGATAAGTGTTAAAACCTCAAAGTTCAAAGTAAATATCAGTAGTTTCTTATTCACATTCCACTGTGTTAAAGAGAGTTCTCTTTATGCTTTGGCAGTGATTGAATGGAAATCTGCAATCACTCCAACCTCCATTTACTGACCAGAAGACTGGTGACACACAGAAGTTTGCCTTTGATGTCTTTGAGGAATCTGGCCTTGTAGGCTGTAGCCAATTAGTACTTTTTTTCAGTGACTTTATAAAGACTTTAAACAAGGAATACCATAATTCCCTTCTTAATATTCACAACCTTCATAAAGTTCTTGTTAACACTGGGAAGTGGGCAAGGATTTCTAGAGACCATGTGCATAAACTTCCTGATGGATAATCATACATACTGTACAAGTAAAAAAGTCACAAGACAAAACAATAGTCCATAATTTTTTAATACCCAGTATGCTAAAAACTGGTAACTATCAATATATATTGAGACACTGCTCCACTTCCAAGCTTATACTCTCACCATCTAGTCCCACACTGGCACAAATCACAGCACTATAGTATTATACATGTTAAAAGTGTTATATTATTAGTATGAACATGTACACTCGTGATACGTAATCCCTGACCAGAGACGAACGGCAGGCAACACACACACACATTCCCTGCATTCGAACTCAGCCTCTATATAGGCTATATGTGCACTGGGTGGGGAAATGAGCAATACCAGGTGATTCGAAGCTTTCTGCTACTCACACTGGTCAGAAATTATGTATCACGAGTGTATTATCAAAGATAAAACTCGTCTTGAGAAAATTGGTGAAAACATATGGTACAGGGCTAACCATATAGGTCATTTTGGGGGGTAAACTTGGGCATGGCCCCTAGCCACACCCACCACTTGCATAAATTAAGAATTGCGTTTCTAGGCCCTCCTGACCCTGACAAATATTCCTGGTACTCCAAACCTTCTACACCTTTCATACATACATACTGTACATACATATATCATCAGGCCTTCATCTCCAAGCTGGAGGTAGCCCCTGTCACGTCGCACACCCTCCGAAACAAACGTAGAACTTCCCACACACACATACACTCTACATCTCAACCCCCCAATCCCTGTTGGAGGAGGGAGCACCCCCCACCACACAACCCCATCCCCTTGTGGGACTACAAGGGGCACAGCTATGTTTACATCCATAGCAAGGCCCGACAGCAAAAGCTACAAGGCAAACTCCCCCTCCAGCATTCAGCCAGCCATGGGCCACATTCAGTGCAGGCCCCTCCTCCATGGACCGTGAAGCCACAGATATACCTCTTCCACTCAAAGCTCTTTTCACGGTGTCCATTCATCATCTCTGTGGCCTTCCTCTCCTCCTTACACCTCACACATCTGAGCCCCCTATCCTCTTTACCATTCTATTCTCCTCTATTCTCTCCACATGTCCAAACTATCTTAACACACTCTGCTCTGCACGGCCTGCTAACTCTCTCAAAACACCTGTCCTTCTCACTTCCTCATTCCTGACTCTGTCAATTCGAGTCACACCACACATGCTTCTCAGATATCTCATCTCTACTACATTCAACCTTCTCTTCTCACATTTTCCTATATTCCATGTTTCCGCTCCATACAGTGCAGTAGGCACTGCTATTCCTTCATACAACTTCCTCTTTACATCCATTCTAAGTAACTTACAGCCAAACCTTCTACTAGGAAATGGTCCAAAATACCACCCCCTTCCCCCCTCGATACTCTAACATCCAACAAACACTGTAAAGCAGTCTTTGACACTACCACATAGATAAATGGGAGAATGGTAGATAGAGCTTTAATCAATTACTTAATACTGTACTGTACTCTGTACAGTATATTATAATCAAATAACAATTACTAAATACTGTATATTATAATCAAATAACAATTACTATATACTGTACTCTGTATATTATAATCAATTAACAAATACTGTACTGTTCTGTACTCTGTATATTGGTGAATAACATCTCTGTAAGTTGTCAGTGTGAGCAAGTGGCCATCCATAAGTAATTTTCTCCATATAAACATGTATTCATACAGTGTAATTTCCCTATATGTGAGAGCCTCTGTCGCCCAAATAGGGGCGCAATAGGTGAACCTTCTGTACTAATATATAATTTATAAACTAAATATATTAATAATACTGTACCGGTATATATTTTATAGACTAAAAAAATTAATTTATGAACTAAAAAAAATTAATAATACATATTTAGCCTAATAAACTAAAAATTAACAATATATACAGTCTATACTGTAATTTATAAACTAGAAAATTAATACATGTAATATATCATTTTAATTAGAATATTGTGTGGTATGCAGTGTGTGTGTGTGTGTGTGTGTGTGTCTATGGGGTCATCGTACCAATACTATGCCATCGTATGCACCACGGATGTTCTTGCATACCACGCTAAAAATAATACCCTACCTCATCATTCTGTTCCTCCATCAATTCCTCCTCCGTCAGTTCCTTCTCCGTCAATTCTTCCTCTGTCATTATCTCTCTCTCCGTCCGTCAATTCTTCCTCCGTCATTTTCTCTCTGTCCGTCATTTTCTCTCTGTCCATCAATTCTCTCTCCATCATTTTCTCTCCATCAATTTTTTCTCTATCAGTTTCTCTCCTTCCATCAATTTCTCCTCCATTAATTTTCTCCATCTCTCTCTTTCTCTCTCTCTCACTTTTCAATTAACTAAAATGTATAATCAAATTAATCACTATAAATTATATAATACTTACTCAATTTAAATTAATTAAACTGTATGATCAAATTAATCACCACGAAATAATAATTCACTTTTAAATAGATTCATCAATAATAATAATAATAATAATAATAATCTCACTACTATATCTATCCAAATGTGTTATCTTATTAAATTTCAGTACATCACAGAATTACAGTTTCACACCTCCATTACAATTTCTCTCATCCACGGAATCTGAAACACAAAATAAAATAAATAAATATACCATATATACACATTAAAATGAGACAGTTTTTTAAATCGACATGTTAAGTTATACAGTACGTATATATTCAAGAACGTTTGTGGTGTATACAATGGCTCCATGGACAAACAACAGAGCCATCGTACAGTACCACACCATCGTATACACCACATATGTTGTTGAATACGGCCCATAGTGTTATGTGTTGGTATGGGCATGTCAAAAGAATGGAGGACATCCTATTTCATGCCCTAAGTTGGTATACTCAAAACTTTTTTAGGGCGTCCTATCCTGGTAACTAACTAAAACACAAATAATCAAACCCAATCTTACCAATAAATACTATAGTGTTAAAATGAATCACCTCAATCAAACCAAACACAAAAGTTGGCCCAAATGACAGATAAGTTAAAAAAATATGGGAGTTTCTGAATAAAAGTTCAATTTACTCCCAAATGTCGCACCAGTTCTAATTAGTTGGTTTGTCAAGTGGGGTTAGGTTAGGTTAGGTCAGGGTTCTTTCCTCATGATAATTAGGTAAGAAATTAATAGAACAACCAGAAATGATTAACTTACCAGGTTAACTGGTAAATATTGAAAGAATTACCGTTATCGCATACGGTTTTTCTACCTTCATTATCCACTTATTTAGACCATTTTAAGACTATTTTCTTCTATGGCATTTCCTTCGCAAATGCCCCATTTCCAAGATAGGGCATAATGAAATGGGGCATTTTGAAATTAGCCTAACCTAACCTAACCTAACCTAACCTAACCTTAACCTAACTTAGACCGCATCAGACTACCGGGACCTAACCTGGGCAGACTACCGGGAAATAACCGTGGTAAAGTACAGGAAATGACCGCGGCAAAATACTGGGACCTAGCCGGATCTGGCAACACTGCTACAAAACGGTAATTCTTTCAATAAATACCAAAATAACAAATCAAGACTGAGCTAGGCCAGAAAAAACTTAGAAATTGTAGTTTGAAATAAGGAGAGTGATGAGAGGAAGCAAGGAGAGGAGGGAGAGTTAGTTAGGTGCGAAGGGGCGCCATAACAAGAAGGAGAAGAGGGACAGTTAAAGGATTAAAATGGGAGTTAGTTAGGTGCGAAGGGGCGCCATAACCCTACAAGTGAAGTACGGTCCATATCACCCCACACAATACTTTTTTTTTCCCCTACTTTTGTTGTTGTTAGTGACTCAGTGTTGCCAGATAGCTTTGTTGTCATCTTGTCAGTGTTGCCAGATGTTACAGTTATCAGTGATGCCAATAGGTTTTTTATTATAGCCAAGTCGAGGTGAGCTGTAACGGCAGTAGCCCAAAATATCGCCCAATACCGCCCAATTATATCACATTCAACAAAATGACAAAAATAGTTTTAAATTACTTCTATAAAACAAAAGAAAATAAAGTAAAAAAATATGAATTAGTTAAAAAACGAGACATGGAACTACAGCAAAGGATAAAAAATAAGATATGTGCCGTTGAAAAGGCTACACACCCAAAGAACACTTGATCTGAGGATGAAAATGTATGTAAGGTATTTGTATTTGTTTCTTTTATTACTTTGATGACAGTGAAGTAAGTTTATTATATATATAAAATAATTGACAGCGATTTCTGATTTATGCTGTTATGGAAATCAGTCTTTAATTCGTGATATTATTACTAAAAGATGTTAATCATATTTAAATAAGTCATTATTTGTAGATATTTTTAACCCCACGACCTAAACTATTCCAAAATAGCCCCAATTTTAATTAAACAAATCAAGGAAAATGATTGTGTGGGTGTTCAGACTAAGTAGCCAAATTGGGCTCCGAAACCGCCGATGTTGCAACACTGTTAGAATTTTATATACACATTCGTATCGCCCCCAAGACCTTAATTTCACAAAGTAAACAATATATAATACTTGATATATCCTTAGCTTTAATATTTTATTATTATAATATTACAATAACATAATAATTTCTGCTTTTGGTGCACAGAACCTAAATGAACAAATAGAACCGAATCATCCAAAATAATTCTCAAGATCATGGGATTTTCTTTAACCTTAACTTATAATACCTTGAATCTTGGAAATTTCCTTAAAAAAAAATTGAGCAATTTGTAAATACACGGACATATCATGTATTTTCATTCAAAAACACAATAATTAACAACTTTTCTATATCTAACTATAATATAGATACAAATATCAGTTACAATAGGATTATTAGATTAATATGAAGGGTTTGTTACTAATCGTTCCTTTCTTCCTCGTCCTACTCGATCTCTTTCTCTTCCTCCTTCACACTTTCTCACTTTCCTTCACTTCCTTTCTCATTTCACCTACTTCTGCTCATTTCCTTCTCATTTCTTCATTTCCCTTTCACCCTTCCATCCATTTTAATTATTACATCTCCAAACCATGGACCATTTGCATACAAGAACATCCATGGAGTATACGATGGTTTGGTACCGATACTACGATGGCTCTATTGTGTTTCTATGTGTGTGTGTGTGTGTGTGTGTGTATGTATGTGGAGAAGTGTGTGTGTGTGTGTATGTGGAGAAGTGTGTGTGTGTGTGTATGTATGTGGAGAAGTGTGTGTGTATGTGTGTGTGTACGTATGTGGAGAAGTGAGTGTATGCATGTGTATGTGTATGTTGGTGCATGTGGAGAAGTGTGTGTGTGTATGTGGATGTTGTAAAGTGTGTTTGTGTGGAGAAGTGTGTGTATGTGTATGCATGTGGAGAAGTGTGTGTGTACGTATGTGGATGTGGAGAAGTGTGTGTGTGTGTGTGTGTAGGTGTATGTAGAGACGTGTGTGTGTAGGTGTGTGTATGTGGGTGCATGTGGAGAAGTGTGTATGTAAGTGTGTGCATGTGAAGTGTGTGTATGTGTGTGTATGTGGAGAAGTGTGTGTGTGTAAGTGTGTGTATGTGAAGTGTGTGTATGTAGGTGTCTGTCCAGTGTGTGTGTGTATGTTTGTATGTATTTGGATATTGATTAAATACTTAGAGGATTTTGGCGCTTTTTCGGGCCCAGCCACTAGCTTTCAGTTCTTCCACTGTCCTTCTTTTCTTTCTATTTCCTTCCTACTTGCTGTCTCACTTCTCTATCACCTTCTTCTGACGCTATATGACCTCGCTGTTTCGGCACCTAATATCAATCAATCAATCAATCAATCAGTCAATCATAAATGTAGGCTATGTATGTTGATATTTTACTTTCTCTATCACCGTTGTTATGTATGTGTATGTATGTGTAAAGAAATGTGTATTTGTGTGGGTGAAAAATGTGTGTGTGTGTGTGTGTGTGTGTAAAGAGATATGTATTTGTAGGGGTGAGAAATATGGGAACAGGGATAATTTCACAGTCTAAAATTTACTTTCTTCTCTTGTTGATAAATATTGAGAGACTATTAAGGATTTTTAATTAAATTATATTAATATATATTTATAGTTATTTATTTATAACCATTAAGTGGGTAGTTCAGAGGGAAGGGGGCAGGGAATATGGAGGAAGGTAATTATAGTGGTCATCAAATTCATCCAATAATTCACTTATGAGTCATTTACACAGTTCAGTTTCTTTCGTTAGGGTGTTTGCAAACCAAAACAATCCACTGTGGAATCGGCAATTAGACTGGATAATTGACTGGGAGAGAGATGAGGGGAAGGAGTGAGAACCCACCAGTATATTTGGACTCTGGTAGGCGAGGGTAATGATTGAAACTTAACACAAGCTATGAGTCCAACAACACCTTCACCTGACAACACTACTTGCTGCTGTCACCTGTCTCACTGGCAGTGTGAAGTGAAGGGATATCCTTCTGCCATGTACAGCCATGGCTGATAGTGCTGGACCAGGGTCATATGAGTGTGGGAGAGCAACTCAACAGAGTTCGAACAAGTGAGTCTTCTAAACCTCTCTCAACGTTGAGAATTGTTTGGAAAATTCACTTATTGGAACTCTGTTCAGTTGCTCTGAGGCATAATAATGCTCTCTAACACTCCTTGGACCCTGCAGGCTGGTCCAGCACTATTAGCCATGGCTGTACCACCTCACCACCATCACTGAGTGGAACCGCCGTTACGTTAGTCCATTCTTTATCATACAAATCTACTCCTATTATATCTTTTAACTTATACCGGCGTATACGGCGATTACACTGAGGGACGGGGAGGAGTGTCCTTCATTGTGGAGGAGGGAGGAAGGGCGTGGAGGCAACCAACGTAGCCGGACTTGATGGTGGTAAAGTCCTGGGCGCACTCCACACCCGAGGGAAGAGGACCACCGACACCCAACCATCGCAGGGACGGCAGCAGCAGGCAGACATCGTCACCGTCTGCACCAAGACTGCTGTTGCCTAATAGCTGCAGCAGAAGGGCTATAGGTCGTCTCTCTGACCTCCTCCAGGACATCTTCAGGAGAAATGGCTTGCATGCCACCAATTGCCATTTCTCGTGATTTACAACCACCCACCACCACTACAACCATGGCCGAGGAATACAAGGTATGTATTCCTTGGCCAAGGGTTCCACTTCCTACTGCTGCACCGGGCAAGCCATCACTAATGTACCTAAAGTCAAGAGCGTAGTGAACATCATAAAGAAGGCGCTCCATGCAGCTACAAAAGTCGAAGGAGAAGTCCAGAGGAGAAAAGAGGAAAAGACAACCCAGCTGATCACATTCTAGTGGATTTGACGAGATCTGCCCACATGGATTAAATACCCATGTGAGGTGTACTGCAACCGGAGGCTTTTTATTTTTTATCCCCACTGGTGTGTGGACCGCCAACACACGGGGGTATATACATTATCCTTTTGCATGCAGCAGTGTAAACTCCACCCACCCCTATGGTCCCTTCAGGGCTGGTCTCAGGGAAGGTGAGGCCCCACTTGTACTACCATAGTGAAGAATAAAACATCTCCTTCTCCCCCCCTTCACCCTCGCCCCTATCTCCCCTACCCCCCACCCCTCTCTCCCCTACCCCCCACCCCCTCTCTCCCCTACCCCCCACCCCCTCTCCCCTACCCCACTCCATTTCTTTCTTTCATGTATCCTATTGACCTTCTGACCTTCATCTCTCTCTCTCTCTCTCTCTCTCTCTCTCTCTCTCTCTCTCTCTCTCTCTCTTATATCATTATTCCATTCCTCCCTCTCTCTCTCTCTCTCTCTCTCTCTCTCTCTCTCTCTCTCTCTCTCTTCATATCATTATTCCATTCCTCCCTCCCTCTCTCTCTCTCTCTCTCTCATATCATTATTCCATTCCTCTCTCTCTCTCATATCATTATTCCATTCCTCTCTCTCTCTCTCTCTCTCTCTCTCTCTCTCTCTCTCTCTAGTACGTCACACCATCACTCGACAATCATTCAATTATGTTTCACACTCTGATCCTTCCCTCCTCTCTTCTTATTACTATTTACTATCAACACTGTATTACTACTACTACTACTACTACTACTACTACTACTACTACTACTACTACTACTACTCCAATAATAATAATAATAATACAACTACAACTACTTCTATTAATAATAATAATAATAATACAACTACTACTACTACTACTACTACTACTACTACTACTACTACTACTACTACTACTACTTCCAATAATAATAATAATAATAATACAACTACAACTACTTCTATTAATAATAATAATAATAATACAACTACTACTACTACTACTACTACTACTACTACTACTACTACTACTACTACTACTACTACTACTTCCAATAATAATAATAATAATAATACAACTACAACTACTTCTATTAATAATAATAATAATAATACAACTACTACTCTACTACTACTACTACTACTACTACTACTACTACTACTACTACTACTACTACTACTACTATTACTACTACTATTACTACTACTATTACTACTACTACTACTACTTCCAATAATAATAATAACACAACTACAACTACTTCCAATAATAATAATAATAATAATAATAATAATAATAATAATAATAATAATAATAATAATAATAATAATAATAATAATAATAATAATAATACAACTACTAATACTACTACTACTGCTACTGCTACTACTACTATTACTACTACTATTACTACTACTATTACTACTACTACTGCTACTGCTACTGCTACTACTACTACTACTACTACTACTACTACTACTACTACTACTACTACTACTACTACTACTACTATTACTATTACTACTACTACTACTACTATTACTACTACTACTACTGCTACTACTGCTACTACTACTACTACTACTGCTACTACTACTACTAAAGGCTTTCTCTTGCTTCATCTCCATCCCCGAGAATTGAATAATAATAATAATAATAATAATAATAATAATAATAATAATAATAATAATAATAATAAATGT
>JAWQEG010002846.1:47500-65000 GCA_033782935.1 Petrolisthes cinctipes | reverse complement strand
AATGGAGTAATGTAATTTTGGAAATGTAGGGACCCTGTGATGTAGTCAGAAAATTGGAGGTAAATGAGTCCTTCAAATATTGCCACGAAACACACACACCTGTATGTGGAATAAGTGTGTTTCGTGGCATAGTCAGTAGGAATCAGAAGCCACCAATTCTCTTACACGATCACTGGGTCTTTAATTAAGGTGGTAATTCACTTTTGTTACATTGGAGTGCCATGATTCCTCCAAAGTATGCCAGGAAACAGGACCAGATGAACAAAAATAATGGTGTTCTGTTGCTTGGAATAGTTTGGGGAAATCGATCAGTTGCACCAAATTTACCACCAACACCAGCAGTAGAAAGATCGTACTGTAATACCCCCCCCCCTTCCTCCCCTCCTCCCCCCTTCCCCCCTTCCCCCCCGTCCTCCTCTTCCCCCCCGTCCTCCTCTCCCCCCCTCTTCCCCCCCCGCGCTCCTCTCCCGCCCTTCCCTCCCGTCCTCCTCTCCCCCCCTTCCCCCCCATCCTCCTCTCCTCCCCCCCCTTCTCCCCCGTCCTCCTCTCCCGACCCCCTTTCCTCCCCATCCTCCTCTCCTCCCCCCTTCCCCCCGTCCTCCTGTACCCCCCCCTTCCCCCCGTCCTTCTCTCCCCCCCCTTCCCCCCCCGTCCTCTTCTTCCCCCCCCTCTTCCCCCGTCCTCTTCTTCCCCCCCCGTCCTCCTCTCCTCCCCCCTCCTCTCCCCCCCCCCGTCCTCCTCTCCTCCCTTCCCCCCTTTTTAATATGAGTACTGTAAGTTGATAAAGGTCAAGGATATGATAGAGTACAAAGTTACAAATACTGTAGATACAAAGCTTCATGTCTACTCATCGTGATAATATGTAGATTACAAGGAGGCATTATGTAACAACTGAATTCTGTAATAATCACTTGTAGTCTGTTAATTAAGTTTGAGTACATAGTTACAAACACACTTGTACACTAATTTATGTGTAATAATAATATGTAACTTGTTAGGGATTATGTAACAACTGAATACTGTAATAATCACTTGTAGTCTGTTAATTAAATTTGAGGACATAGTTACAAACACATTAATATATTTTGTACACTAATGTATGTACACTCTTCGTAATAATATGTAACTTAAATAGGCATTATGTAACAACTGAATCCTGAAATAATCACTTGTAGTCTATTAGTTAAATTTGAGTACAAAGTTACAAATATTTCTATATATAGGTACAATGCTTTAATGTCCACTCATAGTGATAAGATAATATAATATAAAAGATACAGCAGATGATTTTTGTAACAACTTAAATACTGTAATAATCACTTGTATGTTGCCTGTTAGTTAGATTAGAGTACAAGGTTATAAGGTAAAAAAAAGTTACAAAGCATCTGTCTGGATCAAGTCATCTATGCTCTCCATTAATGTATATATTATTATTATTATTATTATTATTATTATTATTATTTTTATTTTTATTTTTATTTTTATTTTTATTTTTATTTTTATTTTTATTTTTATTTTTATTTCTATTTTTATTTTAATTTTTATTTTTATTTTTATTATTATTATTATTATTATTGCACGTACTATACATCAGGTTGTTATTCATTATTATCATACAGACTAACTAACTAATTGATTTACTGAACCTGTGTTAAATGGATAATGTGTGTGTGTGTGTGTGTGTGTGTGTGTGTGTGTGTGTGTGTGTGTGTGTGTGTGTGTGTGTGTTATTCATTATCATACACACTAACTAACTAATTGATTTACTGAATCTGTGTTAAAAGGATAATGTGTGTGTGAGACTTGGAGACTTCTGATTCCTCCTGACTATGCCACGAAACAAGCCCCTTCCATATAGTGGTGTTTCGTGGCAATATTTGAAGGACTCATTTATCTCCAGTTTTCTGACAACATCACAGGGTTCCTTAAGACATAATGTATCCTGTGTTTTCCAGATGCGTTCATGGAGGCATTTACCTCGACTTGTGTTGGGCAGTGGTGGTGTAGGTGGAGGACACAACAACAGAATCTCCTCCTCCTCCAGTTTCTCCTCGTTCTCACCATCGCTTCCCAACACCACCACCACCACCTACAACAACAATAACAGCCCCATTTCACCGTCCGTCGCTGTTCCTTCACTGCTGTCGTCATGCCTGTACCAACAACAACAACAGCAACAACAGCATCGATTGGTCTCACAACAACACAACCCTGTAGAAGAAAGCCTTGTTGTTGATAGCCAGGCACAACTTGACCCTTCGTATCTGGACCCTGCATCAAGCTCCATTCCTGGGTCGCCTTACTTAGAAGCATACAACCTCATGGAAGAAAATGCTGATGTCATATTCGACCCTGAGGATATGTTGAGTGAGAGGGTATGTTGAGTGAGAGGGTATGTTGAGTGAGAGGGTATGTTGATATGTTAACGAGTGAGAGGGTATGTTGAGTGAGAGAGTATGTTGATATGTTGACGAGTGAGAGGGTATGTTGATATGTTGACGAGTGAGAGGGTATGTTGATATGTTGACGAGTGAGAGGGTATGTTGATATGTTGACGAGTGAGAGGGTATGTTGAGTGACACTTATATTCATTGCAAGTGTATGACAGTTTTCAGAGTATCACAAAATCATTATGACACTTTTTGACACTTGTAATCATTGTAAGTTATTTTAAGACTATTACAAAATTATTATGACACTTTTTGACACTTGTAATCATTGTAGGTTGTATTCGGACCATTACAAAATTATTATGATCCTTTTAAACACTTGTAGTAATCATTGTAAGTTATTTTAAGACTATTACAAAATTATTATTATATCCTCTTATATTGATACTTGTGATCATTGTAAGTTGTTTTCAGACTATTACAAAATTATTATGATCCTGTTAAACACTTGTAGTAATCATTGTAGGTTGTTTCCAGACCATTACAAAATTATTATATCCTCTTATATTGATAATACTTGTAATAATTTCAGGAGTATGACAGTATGACAACACAGGAGTATAAGAATTTATCAATACCTCGTCCAGCTTCTCAACTTCCTGGCCCTCGTTCCTGGCCCATTGTTGGTTGTCTTCCCTACATGCTCAGACATAAAGGTAAATAGATAGATAAATAAGGAGTGTTTAGGTGTTTAGGTAAAAGAATAAGACATAGAGGTGAATAAATAAATAAATGAGGGGTGTTCAGACATTAAGGTAAATATAGGAGGAGTGTAAGAGGGTATATTGAGTGAGAGGTTATGTTGAGTGAGAGGTTATGTTGAGTGAGAGGGTATGTTGAGTGAGAGGATATGTTGAGTGAGAGGGTACATTGAGTGAGAGGGTACATTGAGTGAGAGGGTATATTGAGTGAGAGGGTATATTGAGTGAGAGGATATGTTAAGTGAGAGGGTATGTTGAGTGAGAGGGTATGTTGAGTGAGAGGGTATGTTGAGTGAGAGGGTATGTTGAGTGAGAGGGTATGTTGAGTGAGAGGGTACATTGAGTGAGAGGGTACATTGAGTGAGAGGGTATGTTGAGTGAGAGGGTATATTGAGTGAGAGGGTATGTTGAGTGAGAGGATATGTTGAGTGAGAGGATATGTTGAGTGAGAGGGTATATTGAGTGAGAGGGTACGTTGAGTGAGAGGGTACATTGAGTGAGAGGGTATGTTGAGTGAGAGAGTATATTGAGTGAGAGGGTATGTTGAGTGAGAGGATATGTTGAGTGAGAGGGTATGTTGAGTGAGAGGGTACATTGAGTGAGAGGGTACATTGAGTGAGAGGGTACATTGAGTGAGAGGGTACATTGAGTGAGAGAGTATGTTGAGTGTATATATAGATAAGATAGTGACTTTTGCATTGAAATCTATTAATAATTCCAAGTATTGTATTGCTACAAATATGCTTCCATTATTAAACTGAAGTATTATGTTTTAAAGGGGAAAGTTTAATTAAATCGAGAGAACCAACAACCTATAAATCACTAGTTCTCATCCTATTAATTCACTTTTCTGGTCATTTATAGTTGATAGCTGTAAGGAAAAATAAAATAAAAGCTTTTCAGTAGGGTACAAAAAGGAATAGAAAGCTTAGCATAAATCACCAGTTCCCACCATTTTAATCCACAATATTGACCATTTATAGTTGATAGCTGTAAGGAAAAAGATAAAAAAAAGCTTTCATTAGGGTACAATAATGAATCTGATACACTCCCAACCAAACAGCCTTCGATCCCCAGCGGGTGTACCTCTTCTGGGAAGCGGTGAGACAGGAATTTGGGCCCATATTCCGTAAAGACATGCCTGGACATCCACACCTGGTTTTCATCACACAACCCGAGGACTTAGAAACACTACTACGCTCCACAATGTACAATCCCCTCAGACCTGGCATGGCGTCACTCAAGAAGATTAGGAGTCGAGGAGGAGCTGATGGAAATACACACCTACACGACCACATCTTCCAGGGACGGGCAGGAATATTGGCAGAGTAGGTACAGTCAGCAAAACAAATTATTGGAATCATCCTTATATTAAAGTTAACTATAAAAAGTATTGAAACAACCCTTACATTGAATTTAACTATAAAAAGTATTAGAACCATCCTTACATTGAAGTTAACTATAAAAAGTATTAGAACCATCCTTACGTTGAATTTAACTATAAAAAGTATTGAAACCCATCCTTACATTGAAGTTAACTATAAAAATTATTGGAATCATCCTTACATAGAAGTTAACTATAAAATGTAATGAATCCCATCCTTACATTGAAGTTAACTATAAAAAATATTAGAACCATCCTTACATTGAAGTTAACTATAATTATCCATAGGGGAGTTACAATACTTATTTTGCCGACTGTACAGAATAGTATATGTTGATGCAATAGAAAGTTTTGTGTGTATATGTTGATGCAATAGAAAGTTTTTTGTGTATATGTTGATGCAATAGAAAGTTTTTTGTGTATATGTTGATGCAATAGAAAGTTTTGTGTGTATATGTTGATGCAATAGAAAGTTTTTTGTGTATATGTTGATGCAATAGAAAGTTTTTTGTGTATATGTTGATGCAATAGAAAGTTTTTTGTGTATATGTTGATGCAATAGAAAGTTTTTTGTGTATATGTTGATGCAATAGGAAGTTTTTAGTGTGCTCGTGTATGATAATTGAAGGCTTCTAATTCCTCCTGACCATGCCACGAAACAAGCTCCTTCCATATATATAGGTGTGTGTGTTTCGTGGCAATATTTGAAGGACTCATTTATATGCAATGTTTTTTGGTATAGTTTGGAAGAATCAGAGACCTTCCAATTCACCCAGAAGATATTATTATTCTGGTGTTAATTAATGCAGGCAGGAGGATGAATGGTGGCGTGTTCGTCGTGTAGTTCAGCGTCCTGTCACCAGTGGCGCCCTCGTCAGTCGATACCTTCCTCAGATGGATGATGTGGCAAAGGAGTTTATATCAAGGTGGGTAGATCTAATAAGGTATTGAATATATTTTATTATGTTTAAGTTTTATATTGATTATGTAGTTTTTTTTTGTGTGTGAAAGTATTGAATATTTAATTATTTTATCAGTACTGTATGTAATTTATTGTGTGTGAAAATATTTAATAATATATTTAATTATGTTTACGTATTTATCATTACTGTATGTATTTTGTTGTGTGTGTGAAAGTAATGAATATATAGACTAATTATTTTTAAGGGGGTGCGGTAGTAGGGGGACAGGCTTGGGGGGGGGACTTGGGGGGGGGGGTGCGGGAATAGGGGGATAGGCTTGGGGTGGGTAGAAAGCCTGTCCCCTATTCCCGCACCCCCCTAACCCCCCAAAGCCTGTCCCCCTACTCCCGCACCCCCCAAAAAAACCCCGACCCCCCCAAAACCCACCGCACCCCCCTAAGCCTGTCCCCCTATTCCCGCACCCCCCTAACCCCCCCAAGCCTATCCCCCTACTCCCGCACCCCCCAAAACCCACCCGCACCCCACCAAAACCCCCCGCACCCCCTCCTAAGCCTGTCCCCCTATTCCCACACCCCCTTAAGTTTTTATCAGTAACAACACTATGGATATTATTGTATAAAAACCAAAGTCTCAACATAATATATTAATTTTACCAACAGGATTCGTCTTTTGAGGGATGAGAATGATGAAGTTCCCGAGTCTTTTAATACCGAGTTATACAAGTGGGCATTGGAGTGTAAGTATCTGTCTCAGTCGTATATACAGCCACAATCAAAATATCCACCACCAACACTTTCCCTCCATCGTAGTAGATATCTTGGTAATAAAGAACAACACGTGTATTATGATTTTGCAGCTCCTCATAATAATAACTGATGGGGGTTGAGTTGATGTAAGGTGTTGTTGTTGTTGTATGATTATATTTTGATATGATACTGATTTATTGGCACGATGGATGGAAAGTGTTGGTGGTTATTTGATTGTATCTGTGTAGTTGAGAAAGTACAAAGTGCAACAAAAGTCTAGGCAATTGTTTATAGTAAGCCCTCAATCGTATCTTTATGAATGAATTACTGGGAACCCAAAGCCAATGTAAGGTGGAACGTGATTGGCTGAACTTTGAGTGGTAGTGAAGATGTTGTTGACATAGACAGTACAGCCAGATTTTACTTGCACTTTCTACTTGCTCAACTTTCTGTTTACAATTTTCTGACTACATCACGTGGGTCCTTAAAAAATTCGGCTTAGAACACAATTTAGGATTTTTTTTTATATGAATGAAAAAATAGCATTGTGAAGTGAATTTTAAAGACTTCATTTGAAACAAGGATAAAGAATTATAATTTTGGTTGTAAAACAGGCTAAAAAAAAAAATACACATGAAAAATACCAGAACGAATGAACAAATAAAATCCCACTTACAAAACCAGAAGGAACGAACAAATAAAATCCCACTTGCAATACCAGAACGAACGAACAAATAAAATCCCACTTGCAATAACAGAACGAACGAAAAAATAAAATCCCACTTGCAATACCAAAACAAACAAATAAAACCCCTCTTCCAATACCAGAACGAACAAACAAATAAAATCCCACTTACAAAACCAAAACAAACAAATAAAATCCCACTTACCAAACCAAAACAAACAAATAAAATCCCACTTGCAATACCAGAACAAACAAACAAATAAAATCCCACTTACAAAACCAAAACGAACGAACAAAATCCCACTTACAATACCAAAAAGGAATGACCAAAAAACTCCCAACTTTCAGCTCTGGGTACCATCGCCTTAGACCGTCGACTTGGCCTACTGGATAATGGTGATGATGAGGACTTGCCAACCACCACCACAACCACCACGAAGAGTCAGTCCCTCCGTCTCATCCATCTGGCCAAGCAACTCCTCACGGCACTACACGAGACTGAGAATGTGAAAATGTGGCAGTACTTCCCCACCGACTCCATTAGGAAACTACAAGAAGCTCACCAGATCTTTACTGAGTGAGCAAATTAATTAAGAGATATTTAATTATTTGATATTAACATTAATCTTTACTGAGTGAGCAAATTATTTAAGAGATCTTTGATTATTTGATATTAACATTAATCTTTACTGTGTGAGCAAATTAATTAAGAGATTTTTAATTATTTGATATCAACATTAATCTTCCTGTAGTTAGGTCAGAGTTTAATTAAGATGGTAAATCACTTGTTTACTGGTTACAATAAGAAACTTGCAAGGAAAATAATTACTAGTTAGAATAAAATAACCTTGAATGAAAATAATTACTAGTTCGAATAAAATAATCAAGGCACTCCAATCTATCAAAAAAAAAAAAAAAAAAAAGTATATTCTCCACTTAAGGGGGTGCGGGAATAGGGGGACAGGCTTGGGTGGGGGTGTTAGGGGGGTGCGGGGTTTTATTGGGGGGTGCGGGAGTAGGGGAACAGGCTGGGAGGAGGGGGGGGAGGTTAGAGGGGGTGCGGGAATAGGGGACATGCTTTCTACCCACCCTAAGCCTGTCCCCATATTCCCACGCACCCCCCCCCCCCAAACCATCCCAAACCTGTCCTCTACTCCCGCACCCCCCTAACCCCCCCCCTCCCAGCCTGTCCCCCCTACTCCAGCACCCCCTTAATCTATATTTTATTTCCTTTTCTTTTGTTTTGGGACAGTGTTGCTCTTGAGGCAATCACAGATACAGAACAACAACTCCTTGCTTCACGTGGCTCAAACGGAATTAATAATAAAAATCATCATTATCAACAACATCCCTCTGGTTTCTCCTCCTCCTCCTCCTCCTCCTCCTCCCCCTCCTCCTGCCCCTTCCACCCACCACACCACGTTGACGAAAGAGAAGGAGGAGGAGGAGCAGGAGGAGAGACGATGAGAAAGAGGAAAAACAGGGGGGAAGACAATAGAGGAGAAAGAGGAGGAGGAGGAGAGATGAGAAAGAGGAGAAACAGAGAAGACAGAAGAGGAGGTAGTAGTAGTAGTAGTAGTGGATGGGAAACAAGAGAAAAGAGAGAAGGAGGAGGAGGAGGAAGAGAATGGACCGTGGACCTAGAAGCGAGAGGATCGATGAGAGGAGTTTTGAAGGAATTGGAGGAAAAGGAGGAAACATCAAGTCTATTGGAGACTTTACTGAGAACTCCTGAACTCACCAGAGAAGATGTACTCACCTTTATTATTGATATGATTGCCACTGGGATAGATACGGTATGATATGAATAGATTTAATATGATATGATATGAATAGATAATGATATGATATGAATAGCTAATGATATGATATGATATGATATGATATGAATAGATAATGATATGATATGAATAGATATGATATGAATAGATAATGGGTATGATATGAATAGATATGATATGAATAGATAATGGGTATGATATGAATAGATAATGATATGATATGAATAGATAATGATATGATATGATATGATATGATATGAATAGATAATGGGTATGATATGAATAGATATGATATGAATAGATAATGGGTATGATATGAATAGATATGATATGAATAGATAATGGGTATGATATGATATGAATAGCTATGATATAATATCTATTTATTCAGTTCCCATTTCCATAATCATTCGTTATTTTCCTTTCGGTCAAATTCATTTTTTTTTCTAGACAAGTTCCTGCAATTTCCATTTCCATAATAAACCTTTTAGACAAGTTTCTGCAATTTCCATTTCCATAAATAATCCTTCTTTATTCCTTCTATTTCCATAACAATCCTTTTTTAATTTTCCATACAGACAAGTCATGCAGTGGGCAATGTCTTGTATCTATTGGCTCGACACCCAGGAGTACAAAGGAAGTTACAGAAGGAGATTGATACAGTTGTTGGTAATTGTGTGTCTACTGAAGAACAACAACATCAACAACTCTCCCCAGACCATCTCAACTCTCTTCCATATCTCAAAGCTGTCTTCAGAGAGAGTTTGAGGTTAGTGCTATTTAATATATTGTTTTTTTAAATATATTCTTTTGATGATATTTTTTTTTATATTATTTTTATATTAATTTATATTTATATTTTTATACTAAACAGAATGATGCCAGTCAATGTTGGTATTGTGAGAAGATTAACAAGAGATACAGTGTTGGGAGGATATCTTATTCCACGTGGGGTGAGTTGATGTGTGTGTGTGTGTGTGTGTGTGTGTGTGTAGAGAGAGAGAGAGTGTGTGTATGTGTGGAGAGAGAGAGAGAGTGTGTGTCTGTGTGGAGAGAGAGAGAGTCTGTGTGTGTGTGTGTGTGTAGAGAGAGAGAGAGTGTGTGTGTGTGTGTGGAGAGAGAGAGTGTGTGTGTATGTGTGAGTGTAGAGAGAGAGAGAGAGTGTGTGTGTGTGTAGAGAGAGAGAGAGAGAGAGAGAGAGAGAGAGAGAGAGAGAGAGAGAGAGAGAGAGAGAGAGAGAGAGTGTGTTTGTGTGTGTGTGTGTAGAGAGAGAGAGAGAGTGTGTGTGTGTGGAGAGAGAGAGAGAGAGAGAGAGAGAGAGAGAGAGTGTGTGTGTGTGTATGGAGAGAGAGAGAGAGTGTGTGTGTGTGTGTGTGTGTGTTGCCTATGTATGTTACCTGTTTGTTTCCCCCACACCTTCCCCCACACCCAACATCTCTCCCATGCACACACCTGTTGTTTATTTGCCCCACACCCCACACCTTCCCCTACACCATCCCCCCCTACACCCAACATCTCTCCCACACACCTTCCCCCCCCCCTTCACCATCCCCCCCCATCTCCCCCCACACCTTCCTCCCCATCTCCCCTACACCTTCCCCCACACCATCCCCCACACCTTCCCCCCATCTCTCCCACACCTTCCCCCACATCCCCCTCACACCCAACATCTCCCCCACACCTTCCCCTACACAATCCCCCACATCTCCCTCATCTCCCCCACACCTTCCCCCATACCCCTTTTTGTTTATTTCCCATCACACCTAATATTCTTTCCTTCCACAGTGGCAGGTAGTAGCACCAACAATGTTAATGAATCACGAGGAGGCTATATTCCCACGAGCCAATGAGTTCCTGCCTGGTAGATTTCTTCGTGGTTCCATCTATTCCCCAAGACACAACTTTGCCTTCCTGCCCTTCTCCTATGGTCCCAGGATGTGTATTGGTAGGAGAATTGCCTACCAGGAGATATTCTGCTTGGTGGTTAGGGTGAGTGAGTGGATGTATGGGGTTGAATTTGTACTTTGTTAGTTAGGGTGTGAATGTGGTTAGTGTGAGTGGATGTTGTTAGGGTGAGTGGATGTGGTTAGGGTGAGTGGATGTGGTTAGGGTGCATGTATGTGGTTGAATTTGTAGTTAGTTAGGGTAAGTGGATGTGGTTAGTGTGAGTAGATGTTGTTAGGGTGAGTGGATGTGGTTAGGGTGAGTGGATGTGGTTGAATTTGTACTTAGTTAGGGTAAGTGGATGTGGTTAGTGTGAGTGGAAGTTGTTAGGGTGAGTGGATGTGGTTAGGGTGAGTGGATGTATGTGGTTGAATTTGTAGTTAGTTAGGGTAAGTGGATGTGGTTAGGGTGAGTGGATGTATGTGGTTGAATTTGTAGTTAGTTAGTTAGTTAGAGTGAGTGGATGTGGTCCTGTAAGATTAATTTATATTTTCTTTATAATGACTTTTTAATAATTGTTTAAGCCTTATTAGTTAATCCATATTCCTCTATAATTCTCACTAAGGACCCTGTGATCGTGTTTGATAATTGGATGCTTCTGATTCCTCCTGACTATACCACGAAACAAGCAGCTCCTTTCATATAGGTGTGTGTGTGTGTGTGTGTTTCTTTGTTTGTGTGTGTGTGTGTGTGTGTGTGTGTGTGTGTGTGTGTGTTTCTTTGTTTGTGTGTGTGTGTGTGTGTGTGTGTGTGTGTGTGTGTGTGTGTGTTTCTTTGTTTGTGTGTGTGTGTGTGTGTGTGTGTGTGTGTGTCGTGGCAATATTTGAAGGACTCATTTACCTCCAATTTTCAGACTACATCACAGGGTCCCAAAATTCTCAGCTCTGCCTACAAGAAAAAAAAAAAAAAAAAAAAAAAAAAAATCCATGCATCCTTTTTACTTTTTAATTCAATACCAATAATCAATTTCTTTTACTTTTTAATTTAATACAATAATCAATTTCTTTTACTTTTTAATTCAATACCAATAATCAATTTCTTTTACTTTTTAGTTTAATACCAATAATCAATTTCTTTTACTTTTTAATTCAGTACCAATCAATCAATCCCTTTTCCTTCTCTTCTATCTTCTGGCGCTGTATGACCTCACTGTTGCGTCGCCTAATGTTAATCCATGCATCCATCTATCTAACAGGTAATGAGTGAGTTCAACCTGGAGTATCATGGGAGTGAAGAAGTCCACCTAATTAATAGACTGAGTTATGGTCCATCCAGGCCACTCACTCTTACGTTTAGAGATCGGAGGTGAGGGTAGAATATAGGGAGGAAAGATAGGGAGGGAAGGTAGTGAGGGGTATAGGGAGGGAAGGTAGTGAGGGAAGGTAGGGAGGGAAGGTAGTGAGGAAAGATAGAGGGAAAATAAAGAGGGAAGGTAGGGAGGAAAGATAGGGAGGGAAGATAGAGGGAGGGAAGATAGAGGGAAGATAGAAGGTAGATAGGAAGGGAAGATAGAGGAAAGATTTTTTTTCTCTCTACACCTTAAGAATTATTATTATTATATTATAGTATAGTTGTATATATACCGTGATAATTTTATCTTACTATAGAACTTCTCAATTCTCAATATGTTTTACAGTTTATTGTAAGTATTATTGACCATCTAATTATGTTTATGAAATATTATTAATTAAATTTGTAAGGGTAATGTATAATATAGACTGGGGTGAAGATAGCTTATGTTTCTTGACCATTTTTATAGTTTCCCGTCTATGTGTGTGTGTACCTGTATGGAATCATTGTATATTTTGTATCTATACCAGCAGCTCAATAAAATAAATCAAATCAAATCAAATCAAATCAAATCAAATCAAATCAAATCTCTCTCTCTCTCTCTCTCTATCTATCTATCTCTATATCTATCTCTCTATCTCTCTATCTCTCTCTCTCTCTCTCTCTCTCTCTCTCTCTCTCTCTCTCTCTCTCTCTCTCTCTTTCTTTTTCTCTTTCTCTCTCTTTCTCTTTCTCTTTCTCTATCTCTCTGTCTCTCTCTCTCTCTCTCTCTCTCTCTCTCTCTCTCTCTCTCTCTCTCTCTCTCTCTCTCTCTCTCTCTCTCTCTCTCTCTCTCTCTCTCTCATACAGACTAGTACTAAGGGGAATGTTTATGATGTATTATTAATTAAATTTGTAATGATAATGTATACTTAAATATATAGTAACCTCCATTAGCACTTCTTTTACTATACTTAATTTTACTATACTTTATTTTACTATACTTTATTTTACTATACTTTATTTTACTATACTTTATTAGAAGATCTTTATAACAATAGGCAGAGGCAGTATTCCTTAAAAGGTGGTAATTTTTTTTTGCTACATTGGAGTGTCTTGATTCCTCCAAAGTATGCCAGGAAACAACAGGACCAGATGAGCAAAAATAATGGTGTTCTGTTGCTTGGAATAGTTTGGAGGATTCAGTTGCTCCAAATTTACCAACACCGAATTTCCTCCTTAAGTCAGAAAATTGAAGGTTAGCGAGTCCTCCACACATATAGTTGGGAGGAATCAAAAGCATCCAGTTCTCATACAGGATCATAGGGTACTTAATGTCTTTGTAATATTCAATACAATATACTGATAGTGACGTGTATAAATAAGGTGTGGGTCATCTAGTGGGGCAGAAGAGAAGCTATGGTACCAACATCATCACCACGAAGCTCCACTGTCTCATCTAGTGTGTGTGTGTGTGTGTGTGTAACTCCCCTTGTCTCCTGATAGTGACGTGTATAAATAAGGTGTTGTCATCTAGTAGGGCAGGAGAGAAGCTACGGTACCAACATCATCACCATGAAGCTCCACTGTCTCATCTAGTGTGTGTGTGTGTGTGTGTGTGTGTAACTCCCCTTGTCTCCTGTATAGTGACGTGTATAAATAAGGTGTGGTCATCTAGTAAGGCAGAAGAGAAGCTACGGTACCAACATCATCACCATGAAGCTCCACTGTCTCATCTGGTGCGTCACCCAAAAAAAAAAAAAAAAAAAATCTTGACAAAATAGAATTCAGTACTTTTTTTTTTTTTTAGCTGCGATTGTACAGAACAGATCACCGTACGTAAGAAGATATAGGGCTTTATGCCTATCGACTCATAAGATAATGAAGCCTTACAAGTGTGGTTGGTTGGGAAGCTAACAAATAAATACCACTCAACCCTTAATTGTTGACGGAAATTTGGAGTCATATTTAATTGTTTTGTGTAGGGGAAAGAAATTACTAAAAATATATTATTATTAAAATATTATTGACTAAAATATTATTGAACCTGATCTGACTTGACTTAACTTTACTACTACTACTACTACTACTACTACTACTACTACTACTTCCACTACTACTACTACTACTACTACTACTACTACTACTACTACTACTACTACTACTACTACCACTACCACTACCACTACCACCACTACCACTACCACCACTACTACTACTACTACTACTACTACTACTACTACTACTACTACTACTCACCTGGCTTACTCACCTGGTAGGGTCGCCAATCGGTAGCGCATGACACACCACGGATCAAGCAGCCCAGATTGCAAAAATGACACGCCAGTCAGATAAAACAATAGAGCAGATGTTCATAATAATTTAACTTTGGGTGACTGGATGAATGTATCTGAAACTTTACTTGTAAGGGAAGTTATACAAAATTTGAGATGTTGTTTAGAATGGAGGGAGAGGGAGGAGGGGGGGGGGGCTTATTGGCTGAGAAGTATGTTGTGGAGGTGCTGTTTTACTTTATATTTCAATTGGTTCAGAGAGGTTGATTCAACTACTTCTGTAGGGAGGGAGTTCCACTGACGGATTATACGACAAGAATATAATCTTTTTCATGTTTCCGTTGTAGAGTCAGGGATGAAATTCTTAAATCTGTGACTTCTTGTTCCTTGGTGAGGAGACCTGGTGAAGAGATATTGTGTTTGATGGGTGAGAGATCATGGAAGATCTTGTAACACTGGATCAGGTCAGTTCTAAGAAGTTTCCCTTTTATTGAAAATAGGTTTAAACTAATAAGGCGTTCATGGTAGGTGAGATTTGAGAGATTTAGAACTTGCTTTGTCCATCTGCGTTGCATAGATTCCAAGGGTCGGATACTCAAACGTGTCCTAACATAGGGCAGCCACGCCGTCCTATCTGACTTAGGGAGTCCTAAGATAGGAACAGGTTAGGACATCCTATTTCATGCCATAAGTTGGTATACTAAAAAAAAAATTTAGGGCGTCCTATCCTGTTCCTAAGTAGTTAGGGAGTCCTAAATCTTCCCGGGGGCCCTATGTCGTTCAGCCAATCAGGGTGGCGTCTTTCAAGTGACTCTGACTGACTCCAGCCAATCAAAAGCAAGCTCGATCAGCTGACAAAAGTAAACACGGAACAAAACACCACGTTATGCGTATGAATGGTATAATGTGTGTCGAAACTGTAGAGAGTAAGACATAGTATCTACTGATAAATAAGTGCCACCGCCATCATGACAGACAACAGCTGCCAGGATATTTAGGAGAACCATAAATTCCTTCTCTTGATCAGGAGTTTTTCGTGTGCTTCTCCTTGGTTTCTTATCACCTTACGGATCCAAAAGAAGGACAAACCAGGAAGTTTGTCTGTATTAGAACATCTCACCATGCAGCAAAACCGTGACATTATTAAATACCCCCTTAAAGGAGGTCTAACACTCGTCTACTATTCGTTTCAGCGCCGGACAGACGCTGTTTTTCGCAAATATCTCCTAAACGAATCGTTGTAACAATATAATATTTTAGCACACTGACTTTAACACCCGGACCTAATTTATGGCTGACATACCCTATTTAAGGATAAGCCAGTCATCATATCTAAGGTGTTATAGAGAATGGGACGAGTGTGGGGTACTCGTGTAACCCCTCCACCAACACCCCGAAATCCCCCCACACCACTCCTTCCTTCCCTACCCCAATATCGCATTATCCCCCTCTCTGTTTCACTCTTCACCCCACTATATATACAGTATATACACCATCCACCATCCATCTTTGATTTTTTTTTCTTATTCTAATTACGTACTGTACATAAATAATAGTTACATATGACAGTATGTATATACGTATCGTTCATTAGTAATATTGTTTAATACAGTTACTGTTGTGTGTGGACATGAAAACCAGAGTGGGTCAAACGACCATTAAAGCAATAGGTAATCCCGTTGTTAATGGCCGTATATCCGGATAATAACCCACGTGTCTAAGGCCACCAGAAGGATGAAGTCAATTTTGGTTTTGGCCAACCAAATAAAATGGTTCATGGTTGCTTCATGTGTTCTTTACCTTTTTAAATAATTAATTTATACCTTAATTGAATATCTACAGTCTGCCGTATCCCCTCCCCCTCTCTGAGGTATGAGGTACACGAGTGATGAGGGAGGCGAGGAGCTAGGGGGGAGAAGAGGAGGGATAACGAGGGTGAGAAGGGGGAGAAGTAGTTGTGGGTAGGAATGGTTTGGGAGCGTGTTGTGGGGGGGGGGGGCATACTTTCCTTCCAATATGACTGGCCAGCTTTGTGTTATTTTTTACGAGTAAACTCCTAACATAACACATATAGTA
Source organism: Petrolisthes cinctipes (assembly GCA_033782935.1). Lineage (NCBI taxonomy): Eukaryota > Metazoa > Arthropoda > Malacostraca > Decapoda > Porcellanidae > Petrolisthes > Petrolisthes cinctipes. The sequence goes on along the minus strand of JAWQEG010002846.1, from coordinate 48,747 downwards.
ATATGGTATGTCAGCCATAAATTAGGTCCGGATGTTAAAGGTAGTGAGTGTGCTGAAATATTATACTTATACAACGATTCATTTAGGAGATATTTGCGAAAAACAGCGTCTGTCCGGCACTGAAACTAATAGTAAAATAAATGAAACGTGCTAGACCTAACCACTACCCTCTGCTTGTATACATAGAGGTATACTACCAAATGTAACCAAATGGCTGCCGAGCACACCGTAACGTCACATGAAAACTCCTTATTGTCTCTTACAGTGAAAAAATATTAAGTAAATAATTGAAATGCTTAACACTTTCCCCAGATTTGCACCTGTGTGTATGAGAATGTATAGATTATGTGTGTTTGTGTGTGTGTGTGTGTGTGTGTGTGTAATTCATTCATTTTTAGCTGTATGTGTGTCTGTACACTGAGTGTGTAACCTACGCACATATCATTAAGTTGCTTATATGTATGTAATTTTTATATCAGTTTCATTTGTAGTTTAATTTATTTTCATTATCATGAATTGAACTATTAGTTATGATCACACTCGATGTCATTAATTATTTTAGTGTTTGGCTGCACTAAAGGATTGATAATATGATGAAAAATATACTGACAAATTATGTGTGGCCAGTTTTCTGTGAAGGGTGGATGTCATTGTTTGGTGGTGAGGACTAAAACGACACGTGTTGCTATGGATTGGATGACTCTACTATGAAACTATGACAGTGTGGTTGGGGAGCATCCAAACAAACTATGGTAATAATGGAACTACCAGACAGATTTAGTGGATATGGAGGCTGAGTTTGTTGTTAGATATAAGTAAGACTGACAAATGTAGTTGGTTGGGGAGGATCATAACGAACCCAAAGACAAATGTGATTGGTTGGGGAGGATCATAACGAACCCAAAGACAAATGTGGTTGGTTGGGGAGGATCATAACGAACCCAAAGACAAATGTGGTTGGTTGGGGAGGATCATAACGAACCCAAAGACAAATGTGGTTGGTTGGGGAGGATCATAACGAACCAAAAGACATGTGTGGTTGGTTGGGGAGGATCATAACGAACCAAAAGACAAGTGTAGTTGGTTGGGGAGGATCATAACGAACCAAAAGAGAAAGTGTGGTTGGTTGGGGAGGATCATAACAAACCCAAGCCACTGTGGAAATAACCCTATAATAAGCTTGTCAAACTACCGGCTTATATTACCTGATAACGACCAAAACAAACAATGAATCGTTTGCCAGAAAT
>JAWQEG010002846.1:0-42500 GCA_033782935.1 Petrolisthes cinctipes | reverse complement strand
TTTCAGGCATTTTTTTATTTATATTTTTCAGGCATTTTTTTATTTATTTTTTCAGGCTTTTTTTCAGGCTTTTTTTTTAGGCATTTTTTTATTTTTTTTAGGCGTTTATTTTTTTCAGGCATTTTTTTATTTTTTTTAGGCGTTTATTTTTTTCAGGCATTTTTTTATTTATTTTTTCAGGCTTTTTTTTTATTTATTTTTTTTCAGGTGTTTTTTTATTTATTTTCCAGCTTTTTTTTTTCAGGCATTTTTTTGTTTTTTTCAGGCTTTTTTTTATTTTTTTTCAGGCATTTTTTAGGATTTTTTTTCAGGCATTTTTTTAGGCATTTTTTTTATTTTTTTTCAGGTTGTATATATATTTTGTTTCAGTTTTTTTTTATTTTTTTATTTATATTTATTTTCAGTTTTTTTCAGTTTTTTTTTATTGTTTTTTTCAGGTTTTTATTTTCTTTTTTTTTATATATTTTTTTCACTTTTATTAATTTATTTCAGGTTGTTTTTTTTATAGATTTTTTTTATTTATTTATTTTTTTCCAGCTTTATTTTTTTTCAGGCATTTTTTTTTTTCAGGCATTTTTTTTTTCAGGCATTTTTTTTCAGGCATTTTTTTATTTCTTTTTTCAGGCTTTTTTTTATTTTTTTTCAGGTGTTTTTTATTTATTTATTTCAGGTTTTATGTATTTATTTATTTTTCAGGTTGTATATATATTTTTTCAGGTTTTTTTATTTATTTATTTATTTTATTTTTTTCAGTTTTTTCAGATTGTTTTTTTTTATTGTTTTTTTTTCAGGTTTTTATTCAAGTTTTTTGCAGGTTGTTTTTATTTTATTTTCAGTTTTTTTTTTATATATTTTTTCACTTTATTTATTTCATTTTTTTTCAGTTTTTTTTTATATTTATTTATTAATTTATTTTTTTAGGCTTTTTTTATTTTTTTTTTCAGGCTTTTTTTATTTATTTATATTTCAGGCTTTTTTTATTATTTTTTTCAGGCTTTTTTTATTTTTTCATTTTTTCAGGCTTTTTATTTTTTTAGGCTTTTTTTATGTATTTATTGATTTTCATGCTTTTTTTATTTTTTTTTTATTCAGGTTGTTTTTATTTATTTATTTTCAGTTTTTTTTTCATGTTTTTATTTATTTATTTATGTAATTTTTTTATTATTTATTAATTTATTTTGTTTCAGGTTGTTTTTTATTTATTTATTTATTTTTTCAGTTTATTTAATTTTTTTTAGGTTGATTTTTTTTCAGTTTTTTTTTCAGGTTATTTATTTCAGGTGTTTATTTATTTATTTATTTCTGTTTTTTATTTATTTATTTAATTATTTATTTCAGGTGTTTTTTTAGGTATTTTAATTTTCAGGCTTTTTATATTTATTTTTTTCAAGCTTTTATTTATTTTTTTCACGCTTTTTTTTTATATATTTATTTTTTTCCAGCAGTTTTTTTATTTTTTTTTCAGGCATTTTTTTATTTTTGTCTTTCAGGCTTTTTTCAGACATTTTTTTTTTTCAGGCATTTTTTTTATTTTTTTCAGGCATTTTTTTATTTTTTTTTCAGGCATTTTTCTTATTTTTTTCATGCATTTTTTTATTTTTTTTCAAGCATTTTTTATTTTTTTTCAGGCATTTATTTATTTTTATTTTTCAGGCATTTTTTTATTTAATTTTCATGCATTTTTTTAGGCATTTTTTCAGGTATTTTTTTTTTTCAGGCATTTTTTTCAGGCTTTTTTTTCTTTATTTTTTTCAGGTTTTTTATTTATTTATTTCAGGATTTATTTATTTATTTATTTTCAGGTTGTATATATATTTTTTCAGGTTTTTTTATTTATTTATTTTATTTTTTTTCAGTTTTTTTAAGATTGTTTTTTTTTATTGTTTTTTCAGGTTTTTATTCAAGTTTTTTGCAGGTTGTTTTTATTTTATTTTCAGTTTTTTTTTTTTCACTTATTTATTTATTTCAGTTTTTTTCAGGTTTTCTTTTATTTTATTTTTATTTTATTTTTACAGTTTTTTTTATATTTATTTATTAATTTATTTTTTTAGGCTTTTTTTATTTATTTTTTTAGGCTTTTTTTATTTATTTTTTTCAGGCTTTTTTTATTTATTTATTTTTTTCAGGCTTTTTTTATTTATTATTTTTCAGGCTTTTTATTTTTTTAGGCTTTTTTTATTTATTTATTTTTTTAGGCTTTTTTTATTTTTTATTTTTTTTCAGGCTTTTTTTATTTATTTATTTTTTTCAGGCTTTTTATTTTTTTAGGCTTTTTTTATGTATATTTATTTTCATGCTTTTTTTTATTTTTATTTATTTTTTCAGGTTGTTTTTATTTATTTATTTTCAGTTTTTTTTTCAGGTTTTTATTTATTTATTTATTAATTTATTTTGTTTCAGGTTGTTTTTTATTTATTTATTTATTTTTTCAGTTTTTATTTAATTTTTTTTAGGTTGATTTTTTTTCAGGTTTTTTTCAGGTTATTTATTTCAGGTACTTTATTTATTTATTTTAGTTTTTTATTTATTTATTTATTTTGGGTGTTTCATATTTATTTATTTATTTTGGGTGTTTCATATTTATTTATTTATTTTGGGTGTTTATTTATTTATTTCAGTTTTTTTTAGGTATTTTAATTTTCAGGCTTTTTTATTTATATTTTTTTCAGTTTTTTTTTTATTTATTTATTTTTTTTCAGGCTTTTTTTATTTTATTTTTTACCAGCTTTTTTTCAGGCATTTTTTTTCAGGCATTTTTTTTTATTTATTTATTTTTTCATGTTTTTTTTTTTATTTTTTTTCAGGCTTTATTTTTTTTCAGGCTTATTTTATTTATTTTCAGGTTGTATATATATTTTTTTCAGGGTTTTTATTTATATATTTATTTATTCTATTTCAGGGTTTTTTATTTATTTTTTTTAGGTTGATTTTTTTCAGTTTTTTTTCAGGTTATTTATTTCAGGTGTTTATTTATTTATTTCTGTTTTTTATTTTTTTATTTATTTATTTCAGGAGTTTTTATTTATTTTAGGTGTTTTATATTTATTTGTTTATTTACTTTGGGTGTTTATTTATTTATTTCAGGTTTTTTTTTTAGGTATTTTAATTTTCAGGCTTTTTTATTTATATTTTTTTCAGTTTTTTTTTATTTATATTTTTCAGGCTTTTTTTCAAGCTTTTTTTTATTTATTGCTTTATTTTTTAGGCGTTTTTTTTATTTATTTATTTAATTTTTTTAGTTTTTTTTTTAAGCTTTTTTTATTTATTTATTTTTTTTCAGGCTCTTTTTATGTATTTTTTTCAGGCTCTTTTTATGTATTTTTTTCAGGCTCTTTTTATGTATTTTTTTCAGGCTCTTTTTATGTATTTTTTTCAGGCTCTTTATGTATTTTTTTCAGGCTCTTTATGTATTTTTTTCAGGCTCTTTTTATGTATTTTTTTCAGGCTCTTTTTATGTATTTTTTTCAGGCTCTTTTTATTTTTATTTATTTTTTCAGGTTGTTTTTATTTATTTATGTATTTCAGTTTTTTTCAGGTTTTTATTTATTTATTTATTTCATTTATTTTATTATTTATTAATTTATTTTGTTTCAGGTTGTTTTTTATTTATTTATTTATTTTTTTTTCAGTTTTTATTTAATTATTTTTTTTAGGTTGATTTTTTTTCAGTTTTTTTTTTCAGGTTATTTATTTCAGGTGTTTATTTGTTTATTTTTTTATTTCTGTTTTTTATTTATTTGATTATTTATTTCAGGTGTTTATATTTATTTTGGGTGTTTTATATTTATTTATTTCAGTTTTTTTTTTTAGGTATTTTAATTTTCAGACTTTTTTTATTTATTTTTTTCAGGATTTTTTTTATATATTTTTCCAGCTTTTTTTATTTTTTTTCAGGCATTTTTTTTATTTTTTTCAGGCATTTTATTTATTTTTTTTAGGCATTTTTTTATTTTTTTTTCAGGCATTTTTTTAAATTTTTTTTCAGGCTTTTTTTTTTCAGGCTTTTTTTCAGGCATTTTTTATTTTTTTCAGGCTGTTTTTTAATTTTTTCAGTTTTTTTATTTTTTTTCAGAATTTTTTTTATTTTTTTCAGGCTTTTTTCAGGCTTTTTTTTATTTTTTTCAGGCTTTTTCTTATTATTTTTTCAGGCTCTTATTGACTTATTTTTTTCAGGCTTGTTTTTATTTTTTTTCAGGCTTTTTTTATTTATTTATTGATTGATTTTTTTCAGGTGTTTTTTAATTTATTTTTTCAGGTGTTTTATTTATTTATTCATTTATTTTGGGTGTTTATTTATTTATTTCGGGTGTTTTTTTTAGGTATTTTAATTTTCAGGCTTTTTTTATTTATTTTTTTCATTTTTTTTTAATTATATTTTTTCATTTCTTTTTTATTTATATTTTTTCATTTTTTTTTATTTATATTTTTTTCATGTTTTTTTTATATTTATTTCAGTTTTTTTTATTTATATTTTTTTCCAGCTTTTTTTATTTTTTTCCAGCTTTTTTTTATTTTTTTCCAGCTTTTTTTTATTTTTTTTCCAGCTTTTTTTTATTTTTTTTCCAGCTTTTTTTATTTTTTTTCCAGCGTTTTTTATTTATTTTTTTTCCAGCGTTTTTTATTTATTTTTTTTCCAGCGTTTTTTATTTATTTTTTTCAGGCGTTTTTTATTTATTTTTTTCAGGCGTTTTTTTTATTTTTTTTTCAGGCGTTTTTTTTATTTTTTTTTCAGGCGTTTTTTTTATTTTTTTTTAGGCGTTTTTTTTTATTTTTTTTTCAGGCTTTTTTTTATTTTTTCAGGCTTTTTTTTATTTTTTCAGGCTTTTTTTTTATTTTTTCAGGCATTTTTTTTTATTTTTTCAGGCATTTTTATATTTTTTTCAGGCTTTTTTGTTATTTATTTATTTTTTTTCAGGCTTTTTTTATTTTTAGGTTGTATATATATTTTTTTCAGGGTTTTTTATTTATTTATTTATTTTATTTTCATTTTTTTTCAGATTTTTTTTATTGTTTTTTTAGGTTGTTTTTATTCAAGTTTTTTTTGCAGGTTGTTTTTATTTTATTTTCAGTTTTTTTTATATATATTTTTTTCACTTTTATTTATTTATTTCAGGTTGTTTTTTTTATAATTTTTTTCAGGTTTTCTTTTATTTTATTTATTTATTTTTTCCCGGTTTTTTTATATTTATTTATTTTTTCTTTCAGGTTGTTTTGTTATTTGTTTTTTTTTAGTTGTTTTTTATTGATTTATAATTTTTTTATTTTTTTTTTTTATTTTTTTTTTTTATCTTTGTTTTTAATCAGTTTCTTTTAGGTATTTTTTTATTTATTTATTTATTAATTTATTTGTTTTCTCAGATTGTTTTTTTTATTTATTTATATATTCATTTTTTCAGTTTCTTATTTATTCATTTTTTTCAGGTTTTTTTATTTATTTTCTTTTTTTATCAATTTTTTTTTCTTTTTTTTTTTTTTAGTTTTTTTTCAAGTTATTTATTTCAGGTGTTTATTTTCAAGCTTTTTTACAGGCTTTTTTTATTTTATTTTTTTCAGGCTTTTTTTTAATTGCTTTTTTTTTAGGCGTTTTTTTTTATTTATTTATTTAATTTTTTTCAGGCTTTTTTTATTTTTTCAGGTTTGTTTTATTTATTTATTTATTTATTTAATTCAGTTTTTTTATTATTTATTAATTTATATTGTTTCAGGTTGTTTTTTATTTATTTATTTATTTAGTTTTCATTTAATCTTTTTTTTCAGTTTTTTTATTTTTTTTCAGGTTATTTGTTTCAGGTGTTTTTTATTTATTTATTTTATTTATTTCAGGTGTTTTTATTTATTTATTTATTTCAGGTGTTTTTTTTTTTTCAGGCATTTTTTTTTCAGGCTTTTTTTTTCAAGCAATTTTTTTCAGGCATTTTTTTTTTTCAGGCATTTATTTTCAGGCTTTTTTTCTTTTTTTTCAGGCTTTTTTTCAGGCTTTTTTTTATTTCTTCTGGCTTTTTTTTATTTTTTTTCACGCTTTTTTTTATTTATTTATTGATTGATTTTTTTCAGGTGTTTTTTTTTTCAGGCTTTATTTATTTGTTTATTTTTTTCAGGCTTTATTTATTTGTTTATTTTTTTCAGGCTTTTTTTATTCATTTATTTATTACAGGTGCTTTTTTTTCTTCATTTATTTATTTCAGGTGCTTTTTTTTTCTTCATTTATTTATTTCAGGTGCTTTGCTTATTTATTTTATTTATTTCAGGTGCTTTTGTTTATTTATTTATTTATTTCAGGTGCTTTTGTTTATTTATTTCAGGTGCTTTTATTTATGTTATTTACTTATTTTCAGGCTTTTTTTATTTATTTTTTTCAGGTGTTTTTCAGACGCTTAATTTTTTAGGCTCTTACTTTTTTCAGGCGTTATTATTATTATTATTATTATTTTATTTATGTATTTATTTATTTTTTGGTTGACGACCACAGTCATTGGCGGGGAGGGGCCAATGACCTGTGACGGTGAGAGACGGTCCATGCAATTTCACCACACAGTTCCCTGTTGATGGAGGTCGTATTTTTTTTTTTTTTTTTTTTTTTTATGTATTATTTTTTCCAGGTGTAATTTTCTCTAGGTGTATTTTTTAGAGGTATTTTTTTCAAGTGTTATTTCTTTTTCAGGTGGTATTTTTTCAGGTATTTTTTTCAGGTGTTATTTTTTATTAGGTGCTATTTCTTTTTCAGGTGTAATTTCTTTGCCGGTGCTATTTTTTTGTGTTATTTCGTTTTCATGTGCTATTTCTTTTCAGATGTAATTTCTTTCCCAGGTGAAATTTCTTATTAATATTATTATTATATTATTTTATTTATGTATTTATTTATTTTTTGGTTGACGATCATTGGCAGGGAGTGGCCAATGACCAGTGATGGTGAAAGACAGTCCATGCAATTTCACCGCACAGTTCCCTGTGAATGGATATCGTCTTTTTTTATTAGGTGATATTTTTTTCATGTGTTAATTTTTCCAAGTGTAATTTTCTTTCAGGTATATCTTTTTCAGGTGATCTTGTTTTCAGGTGGTATTTCTTTTCAGATTTTATTTCTTTTCAGGTGTTATTTATTTCATGTATTATTTTTTCCAGGTGTAGTTTTCTTTCGGGTATATTTTTTCAGGTGTAATTTTTTTTAGGTGTATTTTTTTCAGGGGTATTTTCTCAGGTATTTTTTCTTTTTTTATTAGGTGTTATTTCTTTTTCAGGTGTAATTTCTTTGGTGTAATATATTTTTCAGGTGTAATTTTTTTCAGGTTTTTATTCAAGTTTTTTGCAGGTTGTCTTTATTTTATTTTCAGTTTTTTTTTTAACTTATTTATTTATTTCAGTTTTTTTTTAGTTTTTTTCAGGTTTTCTTTTATTTTATTTTATTTATTTTTTTCAGTTTTTTTATATATTTATTTATTTATTTTTTTAGGCTTTTTTTTATTTATTTTTTTCAGGCTTTTTTTATTTTTTTATTTTTTTCAGGCTTTTATTTTTTTTCAGGCTTTTATTTTTTTTTCAGGCTTTTTTTATTTATTTATTTTCATGCTTTTTTTATTTTTATTTATTTTTTCAGGTTGTTTTTATTTATTTATTTTCAGTTTTTTTTTTTTTTTTTTATTAATTTATTTTGTTTCAGGTTGTTTTTTATTTATTTATTTTTTCAGTTTTTATTTAATTTTTTTTTAGGTTGATTTTTTTCAGTTTTTTTTTTTCAGGTTATTTATTTCAGGTGTATATTTATTTATTTATTTCTGTTTTTTTATTTATTTATTTAATTATTTATTTCAGGTGTTTTTATTTACTTATTTATTTTGGGTGTTTTATATTTATTTATTTCAGGTGTTTTTTTAGGTATTTTAATTTTCAGGCTTTTTTTATTTATATTATTTTAAGTTTTTTTTATTTATATTTTTTTCAAGCTTTTTTTTATATTTTTTTCAGGCATTTTTTTTATATTTTTTTTTCAGGCATTTTTTTTATTTTTTTTCAGGCATTTTTTTTATTTTTTTTCAGGCATTTTTTTTATTTTTTTTTCAGGCATTTTTTTTATTTTTACTTTTCAGGCATTTTTTCCAGGCATTTTTTTATTTTTACTTTTCAGGCATTTTTTCCAGGCATTTTTTTTCTTTTTTCAGGCTTTGTTTATTTTTTTTTCAGGCATTTTTTTATATATTTTTTCAGGCTTTTTGTTATTTATTTTTTTCCAGCTTTTTATTTTTTCAGGCATTTTTTTAATTTTGTTTCAGGCATTTTATAGGTTTTTTTTCAGGCATTTTTTTAGGCATTTTTTTTATTTATTTTCAGGTTGTATATATATTTTGTTTCAGTTTTTTTATTTATTTATTTATGTATTATTTTTTTCAGGTATTTTTTCAGGGTTTTTTTTATTGATTTTTTTTCAGGTTGTTTTTATTTTATTCATTTTTTTATATTTTTTTCACTTATTTATTTTTTTCAGGCTTTTTTTTTAGGCATTTTTTTTATATTTTTTCAGGCATTTTTTTTATTTTTTTTCAGGCATTTTTTTTATTTATTTTCAGGTTGTATATATATATTGTTTCAGTTTTGTTTTATATTTATTTATTAATTAATTTTTTTAGGCTTTTTTTATTAATTTTTTTCAGGCTTTTTTATTTATTTATTTTTTCAGGCTCTATTTTTTTTAGCCTTTTTTATTTATTTATTTTTTCAGGCTTTTTAATTTTTTTAGCCTTTTTTATGTATTTATTTATTTACAGGCTTTTTTTATTATTTATTAATTTATTTTGTTTCAGGTTGTTTTTTATTTATTTATTTTTTCCAGTTTTTATTTAATTTTTTTTTTAGGTTGATTTTTTTCAGTTTTTTTTTAGGATATTTATTTCAGGTGTTTATTTATTTATTTATTTATTTCTGTTTTTTATTTATTTATTTAATTATTTATTTCAGGTGTTTTTATTTACTTATTTATTTTGGGTGTTTTATATTTATTTATTTATTTTGGGTGTTTATTTATTTATTTCAGGTGTTTTTTTTTATTTTTTTTCAGGCTTTTTTTCAAGCATTTTTTTATTTTTTTTTCAAGCATTTATTTTATTTTTTCAGGCTTTTTTTTCAGGCATTTTTCGTATTTTTTTCAGGCATTTTTTTTATTTTTTTTTTCAGGCATTTTTTATATTTTTTTTCAGGCATTTTTTTATTGTTATCTTTCAGGTATTTTTTCCAGGCCTTTTTTATTTTATTTTTTTCAGGCTTTGTTTATTTTTTTTCAGGCATTTTTTTATTTATTTTTTCAGGCTTTTTTTATTTTTTTCAGGCATTTTTTTAGTTTTTTTTTGGCATTTTTTTCAGGCATTTTTTTTTATTTATTTTCAGGTTGTATATATATTTTGTTTCAGTTTTTTTTATTTATGTATTTTATTTTTTTCAGTTTTTTTTTCAGTTTTTTTTATTGTTTTTTTTTCAGGTTTTTATTTTATTCTTTTATATATATATTTTTTCACTTTTATTTATTTATTTCAGATTGTTTTTTTTTATAAATTTTATTTATTTTTTTCCAGCTTTATTTTTTTTTTCAGGCATTTTTATTTATTTTTTTTTCAGGCACATTTTTTTATTTTTTTTTCAGGCACATTTTTTTTATTTTTTTTCATGCATTTTTTTTTTTATTTTTTTTTTATGCATTTTTTTTCAGGCATTTTTTTAGGCATTTTTTTTCAGGCATTTTTTAGGCATTTTTTTCATGAATTTTTTTTCAGGCTTTTTTTTTAGGCATTTTTTTTTCAGGCCTTTTTTTATTTTTTATTAGGCTTTTTATTTAGTTTATTTCAGGCTTTTTTTATATTTTTTTTTTCAGGTATTTATTTCAGGCCATATTTATTTATTTATTTATTTATTTTATTTTTTTCAGTTTTTTTCAGATTGTTTTTTTTTTTTTTTATGTTGTTTTTATTTTATATTCAGTTTTTTCTATATATATTTTTCACTTATTTATTTATTAAAGGTTTTTTTTTTTATTCTTTCAGGTTATTTTTTTTTCTTTCAGGTTTTTTTTTCTTTATTTTTTTCTTTCAGGTTTTTTTATTTTCTTTCAGACTGTTTTTTTTATTTTTATTTTTTATTTCAGGTTTTTTATTTATTTATTTATTTTTTTATTTATTTATATTTTTTCAGTTTTTTTTTATTTATTTTTTTCTAGGTTTTGTATTATTTATTTATTTATTTTTATCTTTTTTTATCAGTTTTTTTAGGTGTTTTTTTTATCTATTTCAGGTGTTTTTTTTATTTATTAATTTATTTGTTTTCTCAGATTGTTTTATTTATTTATTTATTTATTCATTTTTTCAGTTTGTTTATTATTTATTCATTTTTTCAGTTTTTCTTATTTATTCATTTTTTTATTTTTTTTTATTTATTTTTAATAATTTTTTTTTCAGGTTGATTTTTTTCATTTTTTTTTTAGTTTTTTTTCAAGTTATTTATTTCAGGTGGGTTTTTTTCAGGCTTTTTTTATTTATTTATTTTTTTCAGGCTTTTTTTATTAATTTATTTTTCCAGGATTTTTTTTTATTTATGGCTTTATTTTTCAGGCGTTTTTTTATTTATTAATTTATTTATTTTTTAAGGCTTTTTTTTATTCATTTTTTTCAAGCTTTATTTATTTATTTATTTGTTTCAGGCTTTTTTATTTTTTCAGGCTTTTTTTATGTATTTATTTTCAGGCTTTTTTATTTTTATTTATTTTTTCAGGTTTTTATTTATTTTTTTCAGTTTTTTTTAGGTTTTTATTTATTTATTTCAGTTTTTTTTATTATTTATTAATTTCTTTTGTTTCAGGTTGTTTTTTATTTATTTATTTATTTATTTTTTCAGTTTTTATTTTATTTTTTTTTCAGGTTGATTTTTTTTGTTTATTTTTTTTCAGGTTATTTATTTCAGGTGTTTATTTTTTTATTTCTGTTTTTTATTTATTTATTTAATTATTTATTTCAGGTGTTTTTATTTATTTATTTATTTTAGGAGTTTATTTATTTCAGGTGTTTTTTTATATTTTTTTTCCAGCTTTTTTTTAATTTTTTTCAGGCATTTTTTATTTTTTTTCAGGCATTTTTTTTATTTTCAGGCTTTTTTTCAGGCATTTTTTTATTGATTTATTTTTTCAGGCTTTTTTTATTGATTTATTTTTTCAGGCTTTTTTTTATTTATTTATTGATTGATTTTTTTTAGGTGTTTTTTATATATTTATTTTTTCAGTTTTTTTTTTCAGGCTTTATTTATTTGTTTATTTTTTTCAGGCTTTTTTTATTCATTTAATTTTTTCAGGCTTTTTTTTATTCATTTAAATTTTTCAGGCTTTTTTTTATTCATTTATTTATTTCAGGTGCTTTGCTTATTTAATTATTTATTTCAGGTGCTTTGCTTATTTATTTATTTATTTCAGGTGCTTTGCTTATTTATTTATTTATTTATTTCAGGTGCTTTGCTTATTTATTTATTTATTTATTTCAGGTGCTTTTGTTTATTTATTTCAGGTGCTTTTATTTATGTTATTTATTTATTTTCAGGCTTTTTTTATTTATTTTTTTCAGGTGTTTTTCAGGCGCTTATTTTTTTCAGGCTCTTACTTTTTTCATGCGTTATTATTATTATTATTATTATTATTATTTTATTTATGTATTTATTTATTTTTTGGTTGACGACCACAGTCATTGGCGGGGAGGGGCCAATGACCTGTGACGGTGAGAGACGGTCCATGCAATTTCACCACACAGTTCCCTGTTGATGGAGGTCGTATTTTTTTCATGTATTATTTTTTCCAGGTGTAATTTTCTTTCAGGTATATTTTTTTAGGTGTATTTTGTTCAGGTGTTTTTTTTAGAGGTATTTTTTTCAAGTGTTATTTCTTTTTCATGCAGTATTTCTTTTTCAGGTGGTATTTTTTCAGGTATTTTTTTCAGGGATATTTTTTCAGGTGTTATTTTTTATTAGGTGTTATTTCTTTTTCAGGTGATATTTCTTTTCAGGTGTAATTTCTTTGCCGGTGCTATTTTCTTTCAGGTTTTTTTATTTTCTTTCAGATTGTTTTTTTTTTTTAGGTTTTTTTATTTTATTAATTTTTTTCAGGTTGTTTTTTTATTTATATATTAATTTCTTTCAGGTTTGTTTTTATTTATTTTTTTTTTCTTTTTTTTAAGTTTTTTTTAATCAGTTTTTTTAGGTGTTTTTTTTTATCTATTTATTTCAGGTGTTTATATATTTATTAACTTATTTGTTTTCTCAGATTGTTTTATTTATTTATTTATTCATATTTCAGTTTGTTTATTATTTATTCATTTTTTCTGGTTTTTTATTTATTTATTTATTTTTTCATTTTTTTATTAATTTATTTTTTTCAGGTTGATTTTTTTTTCAGTTTTTTGTGTATTTATTTATTTTCAGTATTTTTTTATTTTTATTTATTTTTTCAGTTTTTATTTATTTTTTTTTCAGGTTTTTTATTTCAGGTGTTTATTTATTTATTTTTTTATTTTTGTTTTTAATTTATTTATTTAAATATTTATTTCAGGTGTTTTTATTTATTTATTTATTTTGGGTGTTTTATATTTATTTATTTATTTATTTTAGGAGTTTATTTATATATTTCAGGTGTTTTTTTATATTTTTTTTTCTAGCTTTATTATAATTTTTTTCAGGCATTTTTTTATTTTTTTTTTCAGGCATTATATATTTTTTATTTTTCAGGGTTTTTTTCAGGCATTTTTTAATTTTTTTCAGGCATTTATTTTCAGGTTTTTTTTTCAGACTTTTTTTATTGATTTATTTTTTCAGGCTTTTTTTATGGATTTATTTTTTTCAGGCTTTTATTCAGGCTTTTTTTTATTTTTTTCAGGCTTTTTTTTATTTCTTCAGGCTTTTTTTTATTTTTTTTCAGGATTTTCTTTATTTATTTATTGATTGATTTTTTTCAGGCTTTATTTATTTGTTTAGTTTTTTTCAGGCTTTTTTTATTCATTTATTTATTTCAGGTGCTTTTTTTCTTCATTTATTTATTTCAGGTGCTTTTCTTATTTATTTATTTCAGGTGCTTTTATATATGTTATTTATTTATTTTCAGGCTTTTTTTATTTATTTTTTTCAGGTGTTTTTCAGGCGCTTATTTTTTTCAGGCTCTTACTTTTTTCAGGCGTTATTTCTTTTATTATTATTATTATTATTATTATTATTATTTTATTTATGTATTTATTTATTTTTTGGTTGACGACCACAGTCATTGGCGGGGAGGGGCCAATGACCTGTGACGGTGAGAGACGGTCCATGCAATTTCACCACACAGTTCCCTGTTGATGGAGGTCGTATTTTTTTTTCATGTATTATTTTTTCCAGGTGTAATTTTCTTTCAGGTATATTTTTTTAGGTGTATTTTTTTCAGGAGTTTTGTTTTGGTGTTTTTTTTAGAGGTATTTTTTCAAGTGTTATTTCTTTTTCATGTATTTCTTTTTCAGGTGGTATTTTTTCAGGGATATTTTTTCAGGTGTTATTTTTTATTAGGTGTAATTTCTTTTTCAGGTGTAATTTCTTTGCCGGTGCTATTTTCTTTCAGGTTGTTTTTTTATTTTCTTTCAGATTGTTTTTTTTCAGGTTGTTTTTTTATTTTATTAATTTTTTTTCAGGTTGTTTTTTTATTTATGTATTAATTTTTTCAGGTTTGTTTTTATTTATTTATTTTTTTTCATTTTTTTCAGTTTTTTTTAATCAATTTTTTATAGGTGTTTTTTTTTATCTATTTATTTCAGGTGTTTATATATTTATTAACTTATTTGTTTTCTCAGATTGTTTTTTTTATTTATTTATTTATTCATTTTTCAGTTTGTTTATTATTTATTCATTTTTTCAGTTTTTCTTATTTATTCATTTGTTTCAGGTTTTTTATTTATTTATTTATTTTTTCATTTTTTTATTAATTTATTTTTTTCAGTTTTTTTTTTTTAGTTTTTTTTCAAGTTATTTATTTCAGGTGTTTTTTTCAAGCTTTTTTTCAGGCTTTTTTTATTTATTTATTTTTTTCAAGCTTTTTTTATTTTATTTTTTTTCAGGCTTTTTTATGTATATTTATTTTCAGGCTTTTTTTAATGTATTTATTAATTTTCAGGCTTTTTTATGTATTTATTAATTTTCAGTCTTTATTTTTATTTATTTTTTCAGGTTGTTTTTATTTATTTCAGTTTTTTCAGGTTTTTATTTATTTATTTCAGTTTTTTATTATTTATTAATTTATTTTGTTTCAGGTTGTTTTTTATTTATTTATTTATTTATTTTTTCAGTTTTTATTTAATTATTTTTTTCAGGTTGATTTTTTTTCAGTTTTTTTTATTTTTTTTCAGGTTTTTTATTTCAGGTGTTTATTTAATTTTTTTTTATTTCTGTTTTTAATTTATTTATTCAATTATTTATTTCAGGTGTTTTTATTTATTTATTTATTTTGGGTGTTTTAGATTTATTTATTTATTTTAGGAGTTTATTTATATATTTCAGGTATTTTTTATATTTTTTTTCCAGCTTTATTTTATTTTTTTTTATTTTTTTTCAGGCATTGTATTTTTTTCAGGCATTTTTTTATTTTTTTCAGGCATTTTTTTCAGTTTTTTTTTCAGGCTTTTTTTTATTTATTTATTGATTGATTTTTTTTAGGTGTTTTTTATATATTTATTTTTTCAGTTTTTTTTTTCAGGCTTTATTTATTTGTTTATTTTTTTCAGGCTTTTTTTATTCATTTAATTTTTTCAGGCTTTTTTTTATTCATTTAAATTTTTCAGGCTTTTTTTTATTCATTTATTTATTTCAGGTGCTTTGCTTATTTAATTATTTATTTCAGGTGCTTTGCTTATTTATTTATTTATTTCAGGTGCTTTGCTTATTTATTTATTTATTTATTTCAGGTGCTTTGCTTATTTATTTATTTATTTATTTCAGGTGCTTTTGTTTATTTATTTCAGGTGCTTTTATTTATGTTATTTATTTATTTTCAGGCTTTTTTTATTTATTTTTTTCAGGTGTTTTTCAGGCGCTTATTTTTTTCAGGCTCTTACTTTTTTCAGGCGTTATTATTATTATTATTATTATTATTATTTTATTTATGTATTTATTTATTTTTTGGTTGACGACCACAGTCATTGGCGGGGAGGGGCCAATGACCTGTGACGGTGAGAGACGGTCCATGCAATTTCACCACACAGTTCCCTGTTGATGGAGGTCGTATTTTTTTCATGTATTATTTTTTCCAGGTGTAATTTTCTTTCAGGTATATTTTTTTAGGTGTATTTTGTTCAGGTGTTTTTTTTAGAGGTATTTTTTTCAAGTGTTATTTCTTTTTCATGCAGTATTTCTTTTTCAGGTGGTATTTTTTCAGGTATTTTTTTCAGGGATATTTTTTCAGGTGTTATTTTTTATTAGGTGTTATTTCTTTTTCAGGTGATATTTCTTTTCAGGTGTAATTTCTTTGCCGGTGCTATTTTCTTTCAGGTTTTTTTATTTTCTTTCAGATTGTTTTTTTTTTTAGGTTTTTTTATTTTATTAATTTTTTTCAGGTTGTTTTTTTATTTATATATTAATTTCTTTCAGGTTTGTTTTTATTTATTTTTTTTTTCTTTTTTTTAAGTTTTTTTTAATCAGTTTTTTTAGGTGTTTTTTTTTATCTATTTATTTCAGGTGTTTATATATTTATTAACTTATTTGTTTTCTCAGATTGTTTTATTTATTTATTTATTCATATTTCAGTTTGTTTATTATTTATTCATTTTTTCTGGTTTTTTATTTATTTATTTATTTTTTCATTTTTTTATTAATTTATTTTTTTCAGGTTGATTTTTTTTTCAGTTTTTTGTGTATTTATTTATTTTCAGTATTTTTTTATTTTTATTTATTTTTTCAGTTTTTATTTAATTTTTTTTCAGGTTTTTTATTTCAGGTGTTTATTTATTTATTTTTTTATTTTTGTTTTTAATTTATTTATTTAAATATTTATTTCAGGTGTTTTTATTTATTTATTTATTTTGGGTGTTTTATATTTATTTATTTATTTATTTTAGGAGTTTATTTATATATTTCAGGTGTTTTTTTATAATTTTTTTCAGGCATTTTTTTATTTTTTTTTTCAGGCATTATATATTTTTTATTTTTCAGGGTTTTTTTCAGGCATTTTTTAATTTTTTTCAGGCATTTATTTTCAGGTTTTTTTTTCAGACTTTTTTTATTGATTTATTTTTTCAGGCTTTTTTTTATGGATTTATTTTTTTCAGGCTTTTATTCAGGCTTTTTTTTATTTTTTTCAGGCTTTTTTTTATTTCTTCAGGCTTTTTTTTATTTTTTTTCAGGATTTTCTTTATTTATTTATTGATTGATTTTTTTCAGGTTTTTTTTTCAGGCTTTATTTATTTGTTTAGTTTTTTTCAGGCTTTTTTTATTCATTTATTTATTTCAGGTGCTTTTTTTCTTCATTTATTTATTTCAGGTGCTTTTCTTATTTATTTATTTCAGGTGCTTTTATATATGTTATTTATTTATTTTCAGGCTTTTTTTATTTATTTTTTTCAGGTGTTTTTCAGGCGCTTATTTTTTTCAGGCTCTTACTTTTTTCAGGCGTTATTTCTTTTATTATTATTATTATTATTATTATTATTATTTTATTTATGTATTTATTTATTTTTTGGTTGACGACCACAGTCATTGGCGGGGAGGGGCCAATGACCTGTGACGGTGAGAGACGGTCCATGCAATTTCACCACACAGTTCCCTGTTGATGGAGGTCGTATTTTTTTTTCATGTATTATTTTTTCCAGGTGTAATTTTCTTTCAGGTATATTTTTTTAGGTGTATTTTTTTCAGGAGTTTTGTTTTGGTGTTTTTTTTAGAGGTATTTTTTCAAGTGTTATTTCTTTTTCATGTATTTCTTTTTCAGGTGGTATTTTTTCAGGGATATTTTTTCAGGTGTTATTTTTTATTAGGTGTAATTTCTTTTTCAGGTGTAATTTCTTTGCCGGTGCTATTTTCTTTCAGGTTGTTTTTTTATTTTCTTTCAGATTGTTTTTTTTCAGGTTGTTTTTTTATTTTATTAATTTTTTTTCAGGTTGTTTTTTTATTTATGTATTAATTTTTTCAGGTTTGTTTTTATTTATTTATTTTTTTTCATTTTTTTCAGTTTTTTTTAATCAATTTTTTATAGGTGTTTTTTTTTATCTATTTATTTCAGGTGTTTATATATTTATTAACTTATTTGTTTTCTCAGATTGTTTTTTTTATTTATTTATTTATTCATTTTTCAGTTTGTTTATTATTTATTCATTTTTTCAGTTTTTCTTATTTATTCATTTGTTTCAGGTTTTTTATTTATTTATTTATTTTTTCATTTTTTTATTAATTTATTTTTTTCAGTTTTTTTTTTTTAGTTTTTTTTCAAGTTATTTATTTCAGGTGTTTTTTTCAAGCTTTTTTTCAGGCTTTTTTTATTTATTTATTTTTTTCAAGCTTTTTTTATTTTATTTTTTTTCAGGCTTTTTTATGTATATTTATTTTCAGGCTTTTTTTAATGTATTTATTAATTTTCAGGCTTTTTTATGTATTTATTAATTTTCAGTCTTTATTTTTATTTATTTTTTCAGGTTGTTTTTATTTATTTCAGTTTTTTCAGGTTTTTATTTATTTATTTCAGTTTTTTATTATTTATTAATTTATTTTGTTTCAGGTTGTTTTTTATTTATTTATTTATTTATTTTTTCAGTTTTTATTTAATTATTTTTTTCAGGTTGATTTTTTTTCAGTTTTTTTTATTTTTTTTCAGGTTTTTTATTTCAGGTGTTTATTTAATTTTTTTTTATTTCTGTTTTTAATTTATTTATTCAATTATTTATTTCAGGTGTTTTTATTTATTTATTTATTTTGGGTGTTTTAGATTTATTTATTTATTTTAGGAGTTTATTTATATATTTCAGGTATTTTTTATATTTTTTTTCCAGCTTTATTTTATTTTTTTTTATTTTTTTTCAGGCATTGTATTTTTTTCAGGCATTTTTTTATTTTTTTCAGGCATTTTTTTCAGTTTTTTTTTCAGGCTTTTTTTATTGATTTATTTTTTCAGGCTTTTTTATTGATTTATTTTTTTTCAGGCTTTTTTCAGGCTTTTTTTTATTTATTTTCAGGCTTTTTTCAGGCTTTTTTTATTTCTTTTCAGGTTTTTTTTTATTTTTTTTTCAGGATTTTTTTTATTTATTTATTGATTGATTTTTTTCAGGTTTTTATTTATTTTTTCAGGGTTTTTTTCAGGCTTTATTTATTTTAGTTTTTTTCAGGCTTTTTTTATTCATTTATTATTTTCAGGCTTTATTCATTTATTTATTTCAGGTGCTTTTTTTCTTCATTTATTTATTTCAGGTGCTTTGCTTATTTATTTATTTATTTCAGGTGCTTTTATTTATGTTATTTATTTATTTTCAAGCTTTTTTTATTTATTTTTTTCAGGTGTTTTTCAGGCGCTTATTTTTTTCAGGCTCTTACTTTTTTCAGGCGTTATTTCTTTTATTATTATTATTATTATTATTATTATTATTATTATTATTATTATTATTTTATTTATGTATTTATTTATTTTTTGGTTGACGACCACAGTCATTGGCGGGGAGGGGCCAATGACCTGTGACGGTGAAAGACGGTCCATGCAATTTCACCACACAGTTCCCTGTTGATGGAGGTCGTATTTTTTTTTCATGTATTATTTTTTCCAGGTGTAATTTTCTTTCAGGTATATTTTTTTAGGTGTATTTTTTTCAGGTGTTTTGGTGTTTTTATTAGAGGTATTTTTTTCAGGTGTTATTTCTTTTTCATGTAGTATTTCTTTTTCAGGTGGTATTTTTTCAGGTATTTTTTTAGGGATATTATTTCTTTTTCAGGTGTTATTTCTTTTCAGGTGTAATTTCTTTGCTGGTGCTATTTTTTTGTTATTTCGTTTTCATGTGTTATTTCTTTTCAGGTGAAATTTCTTTCCAGGTGAAATTTCTTATTAATATTATTATTATATTATTTTATTTATGTATTTACTTATTTTTTGGTTGACGATCATTGTCAGGGAGTGGCCAATGACCAGTGATGGTGAAAGACAGTCCATGCAATTTCACCGCACAGTTCCCTGTGAATGGATATCGTCGTATTTTATTAGGTGATATTTTTTTCATGTGTTATTTTTTCCAAGTGTAATTTTCTTTCAGGTGTATTTTTTTCAGGTGTAATTTTTTTAGGTGATATTGTTTTCAGGTGGTATTTTTTTCAGGTGTTATGTAGGGTTTTTTCAGTGGCATTTTTTTCAGAATGTATTTCTTTTTCAGGTGTTATTTCTTTTCAGGTGTTATTTATTTCATGTATTATTTTTTCCAGGTGTAGTTTTCTTTCAGGTATTTCTTTTTCAGGTGTTATTTCTTTTTCAGGTGTTATTTATTTTCAGGTGTTATTTATTTTCAGGTGTTATTTATTTTCAGGTGTTATTTATTTTAAGGTGTCATATATTTTCAGGTGTCATATATTTTCAGGTGGAATTTCTTTACAGGTGGAATTTCTTTTATTATTATTATTATTATATTCATGTATTTATTTATTTTTTGGTTGCCGACCACAGTCATTGGCGGGGAGGGGCCAAGGAACTATGGCGGTGAAAGACAGTCCATGCAATTTCACCGCACAGTTCCCTGTTGATGAAGGTCGTATTTTTTTCAGGTGGTATTTTGTTTTCATGTGTTATTTTCTTAGGGTGTTATTTTTTTTCAGGTTACAAATTGGTAATTCTTTCAATAAATACCAAATACTGGTACATAGCCGGATCTGGCAACACTGCTACTAAACGGTAATTCAATATTTATTGAAAGAATTACCGTTTTATAGAAGTGTTACCAGATCCGGCAAACTCCCAGAATTTTGCCCCTGTAATTTCTTGTACTTTACCACGGTTATTTCCCGGTAGCTTGCCCAGGTTAGGTCCCGGTAGTCTGATGCGGTCTAGATTAGGTTAGGTAAGGTCAGGCTAATTTCAAAATGCCCCATTTGAATATTTGCGGAGGAAATGCCATAGAAGAAAATAGTCCTAGAATGGTCTAAATAAGTGGGTAATGAAGGTAGAAAATCCGTACGCAATAACGGTAATTCTTTCAATAAATACCCTGTAAATTTACCATAATTTTAACTCTACTATATTATTATATATTATATATATTAATTATATATTTTTAACACTCGGTGGGTCAGCTGATGCCTTCCTTCCTTTTGGCCTTCCCACCGGCTGTATCATTTATCGTCTTATTTCATCATTTATCACCATTTATTTACACAATAGGGATCATTTATTCATATATCAACACCTTGGAATAGTCAGGGAATAAATAATAAGTAAAATAAAGGCAGTAATAACAAAATAATTATCTATTTTTTTCCACTCACCGGTTATTTCATCATTTATCGCCTTATTTATCCATTTATCGTCATTTATCTACACCACGGGGGTCCTTTATTAACTTATCAACACCTTGGAATAACCAGGGAATAAATAATTAAGTAAATAAATTCAATATTTACTTACCATGATGGAGCGAGTCTCAGTGCCACCTCCAGCCTCTATAAAAATAAAATAATGATAAAAAATAGGGAGGTGTCCCCCCAGGTCACCACGTGGAGGTGGGGTACGTGAGACTTACTATACCTACCCTTGGTGCTTTGTAAAAAAAACTTCCCAAATCTTGACTGGGAAAATCATTTATTAGGCTATGCTGTGAATCCTTGAACTGTTCTGTGACTATTTCTCATGGAACACGTAAGTCTCCCAATTAACTGTGCTTACACTACATACTCAATATTACTCGAGTATGTGTGAGAATGGCACTAAATTTTATTGTACGACGAGCGATATATTGTGTGTATGGTCCTATTTCTCGTTTAAGTTTATTATATCAACCTTATTTCATTCTTAGGAAATCTATACTATCTTCGTTGGTGATCATCACGGACATTGGAGTAGTTCCCTATACTATGCACTCTTTCTCAGTACTCTCTCCAACAACAAAGTGGTGCTCTTTGGTAATACAGCCAAAAAGTATAGAGTCCTTATTCTTTTTGGTACAGCCGAGTTGATTTATCATGTTTTCTACGGTGTTGGGTGTCATAACTCCACTTAGGGCTGCCTAGGGGTTGTCCTAAATCCAAGCGTCATAACTATCGTAAGTGTTTTGAGTATACCGTCATAAGCACACTGGAGAAGTTAGGGCTCCCTAGCCGAGATAGGATGTCTTAAAAAGTAGTTTTGAGTATCCGGCCCCTGAACGATGGCAATCCTGTCCCTGGGCAAGTTGTTGGCAACGATGTAAAGCTCAGTCAGTAATGCCAAGTATAGAGAATTTTCCCTAGACATGGAAAATTAGAGGTAATAATGGAGAAATTATATAAATATTGTTCAGGAGTAAATATGGGAAAACTTCTACCAGACGAAATATCAAGAAAATGATAAATATACGACTATTTTCAAGAGTAAACAGGAAATTTTTGAGGTAAAAAGGGAAATTGATGGTAAATATACGACTATCTTCAGGAGTAAACAGGGGATTTTTTTAGGTAAAAAGGGAAATTCTGATGTGGAAGTTGGGGAAATTTCGTCACTTAGACTTGGCAACAGTGGCAAGTTGGCAACTGTGTAAAGCTCAGTGTTGCTTTTAGCGCGGGAGGGGGAGGATGTGCGCCGCCTCTAATCTCTCTGTGGGCTTTTTTAGTGCCATTAGGAATATTAAAAACGGTATGTAATAATAATAAATAATAATGATGATAATAATAATAAACTTGTGATAAGGAAATTATTTATTATTATTGTTATTATAAAATTTTCGTACATGTGTTGGTGGTGTTGTGTAAATGTGTGTGTGTGTGTGTGTATATATGTTCGGGTATTGTTTGCACTGTGTATGTATGTGTATATTGAATAACACGAGGTCTGGGAGCATACATAGACTATCCTTTTAACTTAGTGTGTATCGAGTTTTAGGGTCCCGCAGAGGGCCGCTCATGGGCGGCATAATATGCGGGGGATTTAGGGATCCAGGGCAGGATTAGGAAGGGGGTTAGGATAAGGGTGGATTGGGTCAGGGACTGTGGGTTGAGGATTAGGATTGGGGAGGTAATGATTGGTGATCCTATTTCTGGTAAAGGTACAGAAGTGGACCTTACTGTATAATAGATATTTTACTGTCATTACCCACTATTTTGGACCATTCTAAGACACTTTTCTTCTATGGTTTTTCTTCCTCAAATGCCCCGTTTCCAAGATAGGGCATATTCAAATGGGGCATTTTGAAATTAGTCTGACCTTACCTGACCTGACCTAACCTAACCTAGACCGCATCAGACTACCGGGACCTAACCTGGGCAAACTACCGGGAAATAATCGTGATAAAGTACAATAAATGACAGGGGTAAAATACTAGGACCTAGCCGGATCTGGCAACACTGCTGAATTCAGGTCCACTTCTGTACTAATACCCTATTTCTAAACGTGTCAAGAGTGGGGCTATTAACTACGTGAGATGGGAGATGATTCCACTCTTGGATGCTACGGGGAAAGAATGAGTACCTAAATATATCAGTGTATAGTAATGAATAACACACACATATACATTCACGTGAACACTATCCTTCTAACACACACACACACACAATCCTTCTAACACACACACACACAATCCTTCTAACACACACACACACATACATACATTCACACACTATCCTTCTAACACACACACACACATACATACATTCACACACTATCCTTCTAACACACACACACTATCCTTCTAACACACACATACTCTTCCCATAGCCTATTCCCCGTTTGATTATGCCCTATCTTGGAAATGTCATAATTATTATTATTATATATGAGAATGGCAGTATAATAAATATTTGGTAAATATTGAAAGAATTACAGTTATTGCGTATGGTTTTTCTACCTTCATTACCCACTTAATTAGACCATTCTAAGACTATTTTCTTCTATGGCATTTCCTCCGCAAATTTGCTCCATTTCCAAGATATGGCATATTGAAATTAGCCTGACCTTACCTAGACCGCATCAGACTACCGGGACCTAACCTGGGCAAACTATCTGGAAATAACCGTGGTAAAGTACAGGAAATGACCGCGGCAAAATGCTGGGACCTAGCAACACTGCTACAAAACTGTAATTCTTTCAATAAATACCAAATATTTACCTAATGATTTTATAATAGTATAACTTAGTGGATAATTATGCTAGAGAAACCCATGTTAGTATGATTATTAGGTTTTTATCTATTCTATTGCCGTTTTCCATTACAATGATTTTAACCTTCTTTACCCACTACCGTAATTTAGGTAAATATTGAAAGAATTACTGTTATTGTGTACGGTTTTTCTACCTTCATTACCCACTCTATTTAGACCATTCTAAGACCATTTTCTACCTTCATTACCCACTTATTTAGACCATTCTAAGACTATTTTCTACTTTCATTACCCACTTATTTAGACCATTCTAAGATTATTTTTTCCATGGCATTTCCTCCGCAAATGCCCCTTTTCCAAGATAGGGCATATTCAAAATTTTGAAATTAGCCTAACCTAACCTAGACCACAGCTGACTACCGGGACCTATAGTATTTTCAAAATATACTGAGCGCTGAGGCGTTGGCTGTTAGGAGGTTTTTCCCTCCCGCAATGCTGCCAAATCAGACAAATACACTTCACTCACTCCCACATATCAGCTATTTACTGATGCTAAATTAATCAAAATTAATACGTATACATTTATTTCGCTACTAAGGCCATGTAGGTATATGAAAGTATCATTTACATCTCATATTATCAATGATAATATATATATGTATCACACCACTGGACAGAATATTTTTCCGACGTTGCCAGTGCACCTAGGGTGAGTGTACTCAGGGATAAGTGTGTAACGAAACGAAAAATTATGTTATATCCTCAGAAAAGTGTCTCATTTATAATACAACATAATGTGTCAACAGAAAAGGAAAGATTTACTTTTATGTTTTGTTGTTAACGGCAAGCGATATATAGGCAACAGATGAGAGAGAGCAGGCAGTGGGTTAGTGAGGGCTGGCTGTCATTTTTAATGAGGATCTAATCCCATAATTGTCCAGACGAGATCTGGCAACGTAGCAGTCAGGTAAATCTCGGAAGTGGCCAACGCCTCAGCGCTCAGTATATTTCAAAAAGACTATAGCTGGATGTGGCAATACTACTACAAAAATGTCAATATACTAGATAAATACCCTAATATATTATAGGGGATCAGTTTCGTGACATAGGGCCCTATTCAAGAATGTTTGCGGTGTATACGATGACGTGGTACCAATACGATGACAAACATAGACATACATTAGAGCCGTTGTATCCGTACCACACACACCATTGTATCCACCATCAATGTTCTTCAATACGACCAGGGTTGGCGGTTTAAACCAATTTAAAAAAAAACATGGTTTAAACCACAAAAAAAAACATTATTGTATTTATATATTTCTTTCTTTTTGCATTTATATTTCTATATTTACTTTGTTTATGTAATTTGTTAGGAAGCAACCTCTCTTTTAAATTGTAGTGATGTATGTCATTTATATTGGATTGTAACACAGAACAATTGCACTAGCTTTTTATTATTTTGATTATCGTTTATCTCAAATCAAACAGTCATTGCATTATGGAATATTGATAAGATCATTGGATAAATAATACTAAGGGTTACCACACAGGCTTACAAAAAAAAAAAAAAAATCTTGGCTGCCTCATCCAAATTATAGTCTGTGTTCGAAACTTTAAAAAACAAACATTACATTATACAAAAAAGGTAAGGCCATAAATGAAAAAATAATCAATTAACACACCACACGAGAAAATATCTAGTCTGTCTCATCCAAATTATAGTCTTTGTTTAAAATTAAAAACCAGCTTGCCAGCCTTCACCACTCCCAGCCTGTTTCTGAGTTTGGAGTGTACCAGACCAAAGGTTGAAAATATTATTTCAACACTTGCACTTAAAGCAACTCCATTTAGCAAACCTCTATCACATTCTTATCAACTTTGCCTTTTAACGTACACCACCAGGAGCAGGGAGTAAGATGAGAAATGACTGAAGATTCAAATAAGTAGGCCTTGTTAAAAGGGTATGCTTTAGACATTAAAAGCATGCTAATCCTTCTTGAAACCTATGAATAATTGCATTTCCAACTCATAAAAGCTTAGATAGAGGTAAAATTGTGATATGTAACCAAAAATACCAGTAAAAATATTTAGGCAAAAAAAAAAATACCGGTGCCCATGTTTTAAACAAATAAAAAAACATGTTTTTTTATTTTTTAAAATAAACCATTGGTTTTTGCCAACCCTGAATACGACGGCTCCATAGACATACAATAGAGCCGTCGTATCAGTACCACACACACCATTGTATACACCATCAATGTTCTTCAATACGACCCATAGATTGGAGGACTCGGTAGTCTTTCAATTTTTTACTAAACCAAAATCGTCCCCTTAAAATAAATGATAAATAATACATTGGTAAATCTCCTATGTATTTTCTGTATTTCTTTTATGCTAGATTTTTCTTGTTTATTTTTTCTGTTATTGAATATCCCAATTTTTATATATACAGTACAGTATATATATATTTATACCGGTACTATGTTTGTTTTTTATTTCTTCTCTCTGTGAATGAATAACTGAAGCCTGGGAACACACATACACATATACATACATACATACACTAGCCTGGGAACACACATACAGTACATACACATACACTAGCCTGGGAACACACATACAGTACATACACATACACTAGCCTGGGAACACACATACAGTACATACACTAGCCTGGGAACACACATACGGTACATACACACACACACACTATCCTTTTAACACAAGGTTCAGTAAATCAATTGCTGCCTGTATGTATGTTTATATCTTGTATTATTCTATATTGTTTTTCTTAAGGAATTAATAGATATGGTTAGGATAGTATTAGTTGGATTGAGTTAGACATGGTTAGGTTAGGTTTGGTTGGATTGGGTTAGATGTGGTTGAGTTAGTTTAGTTTAAGTTGGGTTGGATTGGGTTAGGTTAGACATAGGTTGGGTTAGACATGGTTAGGTTAGACATGGTTAGGTTAGGTTGGATTGGGTTAGATATGGTTAGGTTGGATTGGATTGGGTTAGATATGATTGGGTTGGATTGGGTTAGGTTAGACATGGTTAGGTGTTAGAGTAGGTAGAGTGGTGTGTGTTATTCATGATCTGAGTATATATAAAAAAAAAAAAAAAATTAAAACCTATAAGAATTAATAATTATAAATATTTTATGTATATTTTTTACAGTAAATGAATGTGTGTGTGTTTGTAGAGAGAGAGATACACTGTGTGTGTGTTGTTACTGTTGTATAGTGTGTAACATGTATGTATATTATATTGGCAGGCCTGTATTCGGGTGTGAACCAAAGAAGATGCTGTGCAGTGTTTGGGACAACACCAACCAACAGCAGATGTTTGTCTGTATGTGTGTTATCTCCAGCTCAACGAGTGTCCTACACCACTGTGTGTGTCCCTTCTATACACACACGCTACTCTACACACTATAACACATGTACACACACACCTATATGCACACACCATCACTACACTGTACACACACATCATAGGTCTGTCAGATCACTACACACACATCACTACATACACACACTTCATCACACACCTGTACATTACATACACACAGGTCAGTGTGTGTATAGAGACAAGGACCCACACAAACCTTCATCACAAGTTGAAGTGACTGTCAACCACCTGAAGGAGAAAGCATCTAGGGGCACCACTACTACTACTGAAGGAACTAAAGGCACCACTACTACTGCAGAAGTTACCAAAGAGCCCCCCACTGCTGCAGAAGGGGCTAGAGTTCCTACCACTGCTGCAGAAGGTGCTAGAGTCATTACCAATACTACTGTAGAAGGAACCAAAGGGCCTCCCACCACCACCAACACCACCACCCTTGCTACTACTACTACTACTACTGCAGAAGAAATCAAAGGGCCCCCCACTACTACAGAAGAAATAGCAGCAACACGAAAGACATTATGGGTGCGAATAAAGGAGGAAGTGGCACATTACTACCACGGCTTCAGGCTACTACTTATTGACACCAAGATTGGAATAAAGTTTGTGTGGCGAGTTGCTAATGGTGAAACACTCTCTAGAAGGGAATATAGACAGGTAAGAATATATTATTATTATTATTATTATTATTATTATTATACACACAAACACACACATGGGTTCAGACTACTGCTTATTGACACACACACACACACACGGGTTCAGGCTATTGGTGCACACACACTCGTACACAGTTTCAGATTATCTCTCTCTGTTTTTATTATTATTACACAAACACACACATTATTATATTATTATTACACACATATATTTTTGTGTTTATTATTATTATTTTTATTGTTATTATTTGTCGTAGTAGTAGTAGTACACACACACACACACACACACACTTATTATTACTACTACACACACAACCACCATTATATACACACAGTGAATCACTCATTATTATTTGTAGTAATAGTATTTCACACACACATGAACCACCATTACCTACATACACACGGTGAATCACTCATGATTATTATTATTTGTAGTAGTATAATAATTTTTTTTTTTTTATAGTAGTATTGGACACACCCTTATTATTATTACTACACACACACGAACCACCATTACATACACACACAGTGAATCACTCATTATTTTTATCACCTCTCTCTCTCTCTCTCTCTCTCTCTCTCTCTCTCTCTCTCTCTCTCTCTCTTAAGGGTGATTTGGCGACATGTAGTCTGCCTCTCCTCCCTCCCTCCCTCTCTCTCTCTCTCTCTCTCTCTCTCTCTCTCTCTCTCTCTCTCTAAGGTTTTTTGGCGCCCCTTCGGCCCCAGACACTAGCTTTTAGTACTTCAACTGTCCCTCTTTGCTTTCTATTTCCTTCCTGCTTGCTATCTCACCTCTCTATCACCTTTTTCTGGCGCTATATGACCTCGCTGTTGCGGCGCCTAATATCAGTCAATCAATCTCTCAAGGGGTAGGAGTGTGTGAGTAGAGTAGAGTGGTGTGTGTGTGTGTGTAATAGGGTGTATGAGAGTAGGTAGAGTGGTGTGTGTGTGTGTGTGTGAGAGTAGGTTCAGTGGTGTGTGTGTGAGAGAATAGATATAGTGGTGTGTGTGTGAGAGTAGATACAGTGGTATGTGTGTGAGAGTAGGTTCAGTGGTGTATATGAGAGAGAGTAGATACAGTGGTGTGTGTGTGTGAGAGAGAGTACATAGAGTGGTGTGTGTGTGTGTGTAATTCTGCATAAGTGCATATCATGGTATCCCGTGGCCCCTACTTGGCAACACTGACCCACTGAGACACTGTTGCCACATATATACACACATACACCTTGATGACACACATGCACACACAGTCCTCTTACAATAATAACACACGAAAATCACTGTATGTGTGTGTGTGTGTGTGTCGACAATCCTATGTATGTATGTGTGTGTGAGCGAGTGAGTGACGTCATAGCTCAGGCTAGTCACGTGACAACACGTCATTGATCTCCCACCGCTCTTACCAGATAAACTCTCACACCAGTATTACCAGATAAACACCATCTTACTCATTCACAGTATATGCCTGTCTGTGTGTGTGTGTGTGTGTGATAATGATGGATGATTAGAATGAGATGTGTATGAAAATTTGGATGCTTCTGATTCCTCCTGACCATGCCACGAAACAAGCTCTTTCCATATAGGTGTGTGTGTGTGTTTCGTGCCAATATTTGAAGGACTCTTTTACTCCAATTTTGACTAAATCACACACACACAGGGTCCCTTATTGGACTCTGTGATGTATTAAGAAAATTGGAGGTAAATGAGTCCTTCAAATAATGCCACGAAACACACACACACACACCTATATGGAAGGAGCTTGTTTCGTGGCATGGTCAGGAGGAATCAGAAGCCTCCAATTTTCACACACGATCACTGGGTCCTTTAATGGGTGTGAGTGTGTTGTATAAATATAGTGAGGGGCAGGAGTGAACGGAGTCTGGGTGTATGTGTGTTTTTTATTATTATTGAGCAATACATAGGCAACAAAACATAAGGGTAGACAGGACCCTTGAAAAATCTAATGCACACACACACACATAGAGGATTGTCCACACACACACACAGGATTGTCCACACACACACAGGATTGTCCACACACACAGGATTGTCCACACACACACAGAGGATTGTCCACACACACAGAGGATTGTCCACACACACACACACACCGAGGATTGTCAACACATACACACACCACTCTCGGTGCTGTACAGTAATTTGACACTGTTATTAATGTGTGTGTGTTATTTTTGTAAGAGGACTGCTTATGTATGTGTGTTTATTTTTGTAAGTGTGTTATCAAGGTGTATGTGTACCATGGAATCTAGTTTATAGTGTTCGTACGATACAATAACTGGTTTTAACGTAACACACACACACAGGTATCATATGACAAGTGTTGCTAGGCTACACACACACAAAGAGCAGCAACAAGATGGGTACCAAATCTAAGAACTAAGCGATGAAGAATGATGAAAGAGAGGAGATATGATTATGGTTTACAAATGTGTCTCAGAAAAAGAAAACACACACACACACACACACACACACACACAACTAAACTGGAAGAAAGACGAGAGGAGATATGATTATGGTTTACAAATGTATCACAGAAGAAAAAAAAGATAGATATAGAGAACTGCTGTCAACAATGAATATCTATAATGAGAGGTCACATTAAGAAATTAATTAAAAGAGGAGATAAAGATATACAAAAAATATAGCTTTCAAACAGAGTAATAGATCAATGAAAACGAATTACCAAAGGAAGTGGTGTGTGTCCAAAACATACATGACTTTAAAGAAAAATATTATTATTGAGTTTTAATAAACGGGACATTACGAGCTTGACTCAATCATGTAATGATACAAATAAGTAAGAAAACACACACACACTTTGATAACATGCTTATAAAACGCACAAATTAAAGCACATACACACATACATACAAGGGTACACACACACACTCTAAATTAAAGCACACACACACGGACAATGTCATGTACCTCTCGGTTCTCGACCCTCACCTCACCCACACAGTGGTGCCACATCCACAAACCCCAAGACAGCGATGCCAGATATAAATGTGTAGTTCTCTGAACTACACATACAAACACACCAGCGTACACACACAAGCAGTATGTGGCAACTTATCTCTCACTCTACACACACACACACACACACCTGGTATTGCCAAAATCACGAACCCATATTAAACCGGCCCTACACACAGATCAGGCCTGTCCGGCCGATGAAAAGGGTTGGCCGGAACACACACACAGCCGTTAGGTCGCTTTAGCCGGATGAAACGGGTTTGGGCTAGAGCTAGAGGCGGCCGGTGCGTATGTGAGTGTTTTTTATCCTGCCAGACCTGTCGCTATGGCCGGATGAATATCGGTCAGTCCTTGAAAATTTGTCCGTCGCGGCCTGACGCCTGTGTGTTTGAATCGGTCAACCCTTTTCGTCGGCCGGACAGGCCGGGCCGGCTTATGGGCCCCCATTCACGCGCAGTTGCAGCCTTCAGGCGAGAACGTTGTGGGCGTGGTTTAACTGACTCATTGCTTGTATGGTAGAATAATAATCGTCTGATTCGACCTCACAGGCGACCGGACAGACTTGAGAGGTGACGTGGCCTGCAGGTTATTCTTGAAAAAACTCGCACCAAAAATATGTTGGTGTGAGTTTATCAATATACAGTATACAAACAACATTCATGTTTATGAAATATAAAAAGTAAGGACTATTCAAACAGGAATATGATAGGCATTCTTTAATACAAATCCTTTTCTTCTTTCTCACCTGCTTAACCTACTCTTCACACAAGCTATAATACAGAGAGCTACAACCTGCAGCTCTCTCTCTCTCTGACACCACCTTCCCCAGTGCTGGCCAAGCGTTACTATCAAAGACAAAAGTCGTGTCGTTAAATTTGGTGGAAACATATGGTAAAGATCAAACCATACTGGGCATGGACGTTATTGTGGTGGGACTTTCATTATGTTTCACGAGTTGTATTAAATCATCGGACAAGACAGCGACATGACTTTTGTCTTTGATAATACAGTACACTGACCTGATTTCACTCAGTGACTCAGGCGGCAGTCAGGCCGCCTGTGTGGGTAATGTTTGGTTCGTCCGGCCACTGAAACACCCCCCCCCCCCCCCCCCGCATCCACACACCTAAAGGCAGTAATTGCACGTGAATGAAGTGCCTAATATTTGTTTCTTAAGAGGGTGCCTGTTGTCTGGAATAGTTTGGAGGAATCATTTGTGCCAGATTTACCAGCCAAAACGATTTGCTACATACCCCCTTAATCTGGCAACACCAGGTGTGTGTGGAGAGAGATAGATTAGTTGCCACATACTGCTTGTGTGTGTGTGACAGAGATATATGCCAGATTTATACACCCGTATCAAAGAAAGATAGAGAGAGACCTTAAGGGGGTAATAATACACTTTGGGTACATTGAAGTGCTTTGATTCATATAGATATTTAATAATAGATTTTTTTTTATTAAATATTTATTTATTTATTTTTTCATATACTAATTTATCGATTATTAGATTTTTTCATGTATTTAGGTATTGACTATCATTATTATTATTCTATGTATAAATTTTTTCATGTATTAAAATACCTGTATTGACTTTTTTTTTTCTTATTTTGTGTCTTTGTCTGTGTATGTATTATAATTACTGTATTTTTTGTCTAAGTGTGTGTAATAATTAGTGTTCTTGCAGTTATTCCATTATTCCCCTTGTATGCTTCAAAGAGTGTATGTAATAGTTACTGTGTTTTTACAATTAATTCATACAACAAGTGACCTGTACTGGGCCCTTCATGGAGTGTGTGTAATAGTTATTGTGTTTTTACAGTTAATTCATACAACAAGTGATGTGTACCCTTAATGGAGTGTGTGTAATAATTATTGTGTTTTTACAGTTGATTCGTACAACAAGTGACCTGTTTCGTCTGCTTCCCTTCTCTGTGTTTATCATTATACCCTTCATGGAGTTTCTGCTGCCAGTGGCCCTCAAGCTATTCCCAGGCATGCTGCCCTCTACCTTCGAAACTGCTAATGAAAAGGTGAGTGTGTGTGTGTGTGTGTGTGAGAGAGAGAAAGAGAGAGTTTTTTTACACTTTCTTAGAGAGAGAGAGAAAAATAGTTTTGAGAAGTGCCCATCACAATATTACTAAAAAAATAAAAATAATAATAATAATAATAATATATTTAAAACCCTTTCTATAATATATTACTGTACAGTATATATGTATATTATTACTAAATATTATTATTATATTATTACACTTTGGCCTAAACAAATATAACCTGACCCAACCCAACCCAACCTAATGAAACCAAACCTGACCTAACCTAACCTTTATGGACCCTATGTGTGGTGTAGTCAGAATATTGGAGGTAAACAAGTCCTTCAAACACTGCCATGAAACACACACACACACCTACTGTATATGGAAGGGGCTTGTTTCGTGTCATAGTCAGGAGGAATCTCATACACAATGATCTGGACATTTTCACATTTTCAAAAATCCTTATTAATATTATAATTATTATTATTATTATTATTATTTTTGTTATTTTTGTTATATATATGTAATTATGTATACTGTCTTATAATTACCATATAAAGTATTATTATTATGTATATTACAGAATTATTCCCATATATTAGTATTATTAGTATACATTATCATTAAATATTATTATAACTTTTTTTTTTTTTCCAGGAAGCGAAGATCAGAAAAAAACTGAAGGTGAAACTGGAAATGGCAAAATTCCTACAACAAACCCTGGACAGCATGGCAGTGGAGGGCCAAGGACGACACTCACACAGTGCTAAGGCATTTGTTATGTTCTTTGAAAAGGTGAGTGTGAGAGAGAGAAAGGGAGGGACTGTGTGTGTGAGAGAGAGAGAGAGAGAGAGAGGAAGATAGATTGATAGTGAGTGAGTGAGAGATTGAGAGAGAGGGAGGGACAGTGAGAGAGTGAGTGACTGTGTGTGTGAGAGAGTGAGTGAGTGACTCTGTGTGAGAGTGAGTGAGTGACTCTGTGTTTGAGAGAGAGATAGAGACTGAGACTGTTTGTGTGAGAGAGACACAAACACAGAGAGAAAGAGAGGGGCAGTAAGAGAGAGGGAGGGAGACTGTATGTGTATGCAACTATCAACAATAATTTAGTTCATATACAGTACTGTATATATATATATATATATTATCATATATATATCATTATTACTATTACTATTTCTGCAGATCACCAAGACTGGTTATTACTATTATTATCATTATTATTATTATTATTATTATTATTATTATTATTATTACTACTACTACTACCATAACTATCACAAATACTATTCTTATTAATCCAGATTACCAAGACTGGTGGGCGAGTGAGTAACGATGAGATCCTCAAGTTCAGTAAGTTGTTCGAGGATGAGATTACCCTCGACTCACTGTCCCGACCGCAGCTGGTGGCCCTCTGCCGCCTGCTGGAGATGCAGCCCTTTGGAACAAACAACTTCCTCCGATTCCAGCTCCGTATGAAACTGCGATCGCTGGCTGCCGACGATAAGGTGCAATAATAATAATAATAATATTATTTTCTTATTTAAATATTATTATAATTATTATTTTATTATTATTATGTTTATTATTATTATTATGTTTATTATTATTATTATGTTTATTATTATTATTATGTTTATTATTATTATTATGTTTATTATTATTATTATGTTTATTATTATTTTGGGGGGCCCGATGACATTAAGGGACAAAAATAATATATATATATAGATAATAATAATAATAATTGAGATAATTCTTTTTGTTTTATTGTTTATTATTATTGATTATTTTTATTATATTCCCTCTTTCTGTATAATACCCTCCCTCAGTATAACCCCTCCTTCAGTATAGCCTCATCCTTTAGTATAACCCCTTCCTTCAGATCATCCAGGGGGAGGGTGTGGACTCCCTGGCGGTGTGGGAGCTGCAGCAGGCTTGTCGTCAGCGAGGTATGAGAGCTTATGGACTCTCTGAGGAACGCCTCAAGCTGCAACTCCACCAGTGGCTGGAATTAAGTCTGAAGGAGAAGGTTCCACCCTCATTGCTACTGCTGTCACGCACACTGTACCTACCGGACATACAGACAGACACACTGGCTGCTACAATATCCACACTGCCAGAGGAGGTATGTATGTACACACATACATGCACATTGTATCTGTAGGAGACTACTGACACACATGTACACTGTATGTAAAGTAATATTACTATGATGGGTTTTTTTTTGGTTCCCAGAGTCAATCTGTGCATACATCTTCAGAGTTTTGAAAAAGCTTACAAACAGGGTTAGAAGGACCATAAATTTGTGTTCTTGGTGTAAAAAAATGGCATTTTCCAGCCTCTTTAAGTTGGTATCAATTGATAGAATTGATCATAAAAAATGCCTGTGTGAGCCCCAAACACTCGTTTTTTTTCTGCGGGTTAACTGTGTAGGCGAAACCTGCACAGGTAACCTGGAATCATTGCAATGCCTCCACACTATTCCAAACAACAACAACAACAGGCCACCACCATTATTATTTTTGTTCATCTGGTGTTGTTTATTTGTTTCCTAGCATAATAAACTTTGAAGGAATCAAGGCGCTCTAAAAATGTACTCACCCCTCACTGCATTAAAAAAAGTTCAAAAAAATTAAAAAACCCAATGAAACACAATGAGATACAGAGAGGACCAGTTTCAACATTTCTATTTTAATTCTACTCATTAACATGAGAAATGGCACCTGTTATTGAATTCTTTGAGTTCTGGTTTGTGTTTCCCAGAGGAAGTTTGACACCATTCTAATATTTTATCAAATTTATAATTGCAAAAAAAAATTTTTATATCATAATTAGGCATTACAATACAACAAGTTATCTTTATGACAGCAAGAGAGAATCAAAAGGAAGAAACCCCATATAAACCAATTTCTGATTGGTTGATTCTTACAGGAGTTATACTGAACTAAAACATTTTTTTGAGAAAATGTTCGAACTCACCCCAACTTACAGTACTATTTTCATAATCTTCATTTATTACATAATTATGTGGATGAGTCAATGAGGTGAGGTTTAAATGGTTCAGTAATCTTCCCGCATACAGCCTAGTTATGTAATTAAGGTGTGTGTGTGTGTATTATCAGTATTATCCAGTAGACTTTGTTTTGCTAGGGTGCACCATTAAGAAAAGGAAAGGCCAGAAGATGATGTGGTGTAAAAAATGGCTGTTGAAGGGAAAGTAATATATACATTTTATATTTGTTATTATTATTATTATGTATGTGTGTGCTTGTGTTCGTGTGTGTATTATTATTATTATTATATGTGTGTGTGTTCTCATTTGTATTATCATTATTATTATTATTATTATTACAGGTGGCCACTCGTACCAAGGCAGCCATTGGTAAGAGGGATGGAAAGATTGACAACTTGACAAGACTTCAAGTTATTAAGTCAGAAGAGAAGAAGATTAAGGAAGATAAAGAACAATTAGAGAAAGAGAAAGAAGAGAAAGAGAAGGAGAAGAAGAAGAAAAAGGAGAAGGTAAGTGAAAGAGAGAGAGAGAGAGAGAGAGCAAGAAGAATAAGAAGGAGAAGGTAAGTGAGAGAAAGAGAGAGAGAGAGATAAAGAAAGACTAGCCTATGTGTGTGTGTGTGTGTGTGAGAGAGAAGAATAAAAAAGACTGTGTGTGTGTGTCCAAGTGAAGTACACCACCAGATAGAGCAACTGGTAACACTGTATAAGAAGGGAGACAGGATGGACACTAATAATGTTGGTATAATATTTAACATTATCTTGGATCAAAACAATCTCTGTGTTCCCATTATGTTGCAATTTGAATATAGCGAGAAAAATTCGTCCCAGATAATGTTTAATAATACTGTACCTGCTTAAGGGTGGTAGTATTAAGCAATATGTACTACATGTGTGTGTGTGTATATATATACTGTATATATTGATAATAAGGATATGCTAAAATTAATCTTATAAATACAGCAAGCGATACAACAGGCAATGTGTGTGTGTGTTTTTATGGATATGTTTACTAAGCCTGTGTTAAATGGATAGTGTATGTGTGTATATATATATATATATATATGTATGTATGTGTGAAAGAGAATGAGAGAGATACTGTGTATGTGGGTGTGTATAAGATATAAATAATAATCCTATACTAAATTAACTACCGGTTATCTTTTAATTACAGCAAGTGATGCAACAAGAAATATGTGTATATAATATATATATATATGTGTGTGTGTCTGTACTGAGCATGTGTTAAACAGATATGTGTGTATATACTGTATATGTATGTATGTATTTACTAGCCTGTGTTAAAGGGATAGTGTGTTTGTATATGTGTGTGTATGTGTATATGTAAATAAATAATAATGATATACTAATTTAATGTTATTATTACAGCAAGCAATGCAACAAGCAATTGATGCCCAGGAAGCCCAGATATTGGCCACTAAAACTGACCCACACATCACTAGTCAATCACCTACACTCATTACCCAAGAAATTACACAACTGGCAACTGAAATGCAGGTAAGAGAGAGAGAAAGACTTGTGTGTGTGTGTTCCCAGGCTTGTGTTATTCATTATCAATAGTGAGAGAGACATACAGACAGACAGACAGGCAGGCAGACAATGTGCATGTGCGTGAGAGACAGACAGACAGACAATGTGTGTGTGTGTGTGTGCGAGAGAGACAGACAGACAGACAATGTGCGTGTGTGTGTGCATGAGAAACAGACAGACAGACAATGTGGTGTGTGTGTGTGTGCATGACAGACAGACAGATAGATATAGTTCATTGACCAGACCCCAAATTTTCATGAATTGAATATTTACTACTCCAATATCGACCTATGGTTTATAATTCAAGTTATATATTAATGAGTAGGTTTTTGGTAATTATCACCTACTTTATTTGGTATTTATCACTTAACTTTTTGGTATTTATCTCCTATTTGGTATTTATCACCTAATTTCTTGACTGAACTAGTATTTACATCTTGGAGCTTCCTTTTCATTATACACCACAGATTTTCTATTGGGTTCCAAGTGAGGACGATTTGAAGGCCAGTCAAAATATTCCAGAGCACACATATATTAAACTAATCCTGTACAATTCTTGCTTTGTGACAGGGAGCACCACCGTCTTCCATAATAGTTTCTGCCCTACATATATCAAAGCAAGATTCTAAATTGTCATACAGGATGTCTAAGTACCGTTCACTGTCTACAGTATCACCTTTTTTGAGAAATACGATGTTTCCAACTCCATAATAGGAAAAACATCCCTACACTATGAGAAAGTCAGGTTGCCTTACTCACTCAACAGTGTGCCTAGGGTCATATCGGTCAAAATGCCTCGGCCGCCTCACTTTTGCAAAATTTGTTCCACTCACTCTAAAGACCCTTTCATCTGACCACACTATACTTCTAAATTTCTCTATAGGTCAATCTTTATATTTGATAGCAAAATTGAGTCACTTTAACTTGTGATGAGGAGTTAGAAGTGGGTGTTTAGCAGCACATGGTGAAAACAGCCTGAGATCAAACAACACATAACACTGTACACTTCTCACTGACAAATTCCCCAGTACAGCCACAGCCTCACCACAACGTTTCAACCAACGTTCAACCATCCTTTTTACAACTCCTGTTTCCTCCTTGATAGTTTCTGCACTAAACTCAGTTCTATATAGGTTACATATAAGGTTTATCATGTGCTTGGATAAAATGTGCTGAGGTTTCATCAAACAGTATATGATTGTATACTTGGAAAAATATCTTTGTAATTATGACGAGAGCGGAAACAAACCTTGCACTCATACAGCCATAGAAAACACACTACTTAAGTAATGTACTGTAGTGGGTAGCTGGGTGTTTGTGGGTACACTCCAGGGTCACCAATGTAATGATTGCTAACGTAGGCATACTTCCTTCATTGTCATATTCCTCCCAGTGGCGTCTATAACTCTCCTTTACATATTGTCTATTCTCTTTTCTAAGTTTAGGAAGGCAGGAAGTAAAGTTTAGTGTAGTGAGTTGAGATCTGATATATTTGTAAAACACATGGCACATAAATAGGATATACAGGATCACGAGCTAACAATAACAACCAATCAGCATTCAGTTTGGCTATCCCTAGAAACCTTTCCGTGCGTGAGGACGTGGATCGCAAACTTTCTATTACGACCAACCAACGCTTAGCATAGCCCTTGCTCGGCGATTTGTGATGATGAGGTTTGTGGCGAGAGGTTGATGTCGAGTGTCACAGTATCCTAGAGACACCCCAGGGAGATGTTAACAGACTGGTCATGTTACCATGTTGGCAATTTTTTTAATCTGGCTTGAGCTCCAGAGCGGAAAACAATTGAAAGTTTATTAATTTGGCGCCCACCTCATTCTGACAACTCGTGTGCACCACCATAACATTTGACTGCCAATGTAATTATCTGCTAAAACCACCATTATTTCTTACAGCAGAAAGCAGAGAGTGAGAGAGAGAGAGACAAAACTCCGCCAGTACAAGAAGAAGTGACTGATATGGTGAGTTATTGTGTGTGTGTGTGATGAGAGAGAGAAAGAGATTATTAAAGAACATTATATGTTAATTTATATATATATATATTATTATTATTATTATTATTATTATTATTATTATTATTATTACCACCACTACTACTACCACACAGCTAACCACTGAGGACCTCCGTGATGTACAAGGTGCCCTGGAGAACATCAGTGTAGAAAAGAACAAACAATTCATTGAAGAACAAGAACTCTCAGACCTCAAAAACGAAATGGCAGACTACCAACAAGATATTGAACAGTTTAAACAGGTGAGAGGGAGGGAGAGAGAGAGAGGGAGGGTCTGTGTGTGTGTGAGAGAGAGAGAGAGAGAGAGAGAGAGAGAGAGAGAGAGAGAGAGAGAGAGAGAGAAAAATAGTAGACTACCAGCAAGATCTTGGAACAGTTTAAACAGGTGAGAGGGAGGGTCTGTGTGTGTGTGTGTATGAGAGAGAGGGGGGTGGGGAAGTAAGGAATATTTGCAGGAACTGGCAGCTCCTCTCTCCAAAGCCATCACCTTACTCTTACTGACTATTTTTTATCTTTAGCTTCCTTCCCTTATTATTATTATTATTATTATTTTACAGTATTATTCTATTTTTTTTTTTTTTTTTTTTTAATATGTTCCGCCACTGGACATAGGCTTCATCGAGCCCGTTACCATGGCCCAAGTCGACTGCATCCAAGCCTCTCACTGGCAGTCACATTCATCTCCCTCCAATACTGTACAGCCATCCATAATAAACATTGAATACAGTGACAACACACACACACACACACACACACACACACACACACACACACACACACACACACACACACACACACACACACACACAGGGTCCCTTAATTAAAGTGGAAGAATTTCAGGAGCAACCAGTAAGACATGATGGTGTGTGTATGTGTAAATGTACAGTCGCGGTCAAATATAATCATCCGTATAGGGGTAACTCACGTAAGAGTTTGACAGCTTCCCTCTGTTCCTTAGATGATAAACTTTCCAATAGATAGGTTAAGTACCATCTTTTAATTTACTACAAGCAGCTAAGCACTACTTAAAACAACAATATCATATGTGAACGTAAAAACATTAGATAGTTAATTGTTTGAGATACCCATATGTGGAGGATTATTATTGTCCGTGACTGTATGTGTATGTATGTATGTATTTTTAAACCATGTGATGGGTTTTCTTATAAGCACTTAGTACTACTCCCAAAACATATTATTATTATTATAATTTAATTTATGATTTTGTAAACATTTGTAAAACTATTTTTATTATTTTTTATTATAATAATTCTTATTATTATTATTATTATTATTATTATTATTCTACTACTACTACTAATAATAATAATATTGCAGGCATTGATTGAGGCTGGCATAGACAAAAAGGAGGTACGAGAGAGTAAAGCCGCTCGCCGCCTGTACAGTCGCGTCAACAAGATGGTTGGCAGAATGGAACCCATACTCACACGACTCGGACAAGAGCGACACCAACGCAAGAAGCGGCTCGACGAGGGTCAAGCCGAGCCCACCGATAAGTAAGTAGGAGCCTTATTCTTTGATGTACTTTTCCTCTTTTTTTCTTTTATTTTATTTTTTTTTTTTTTTATAGACAAAAAGAAGTGACTGTAAGAGAAAGTTACCAAAATATTTAATATAAACTCTTAAAATGCGTGTGTACTGTACAAGTAAAATCTCAAGGACTATTGTTGAAAACTGAACAATATTACATGTGCCGTTAGCCACCCACCATCCCCCTACCCTTATGACACTCACACTTTATCCTAAGGTCGTTATCACACTAAGTGGCGCCGCCACAGAACGGCAATAACACATACAAACAAATGAGAGGTGTCACACCCTGCGACGTCACACCGCCGCGTCGTGCCGCATATCATGGCAAAACACACACAGCTTTATGTATGTGGTCACACTGTCCGATCATGCAGACCAGCGCCCCTCTGGTACCACTCCTTTGAAATTACTAATTACCATATTCAACGTGGATTTATTTATTCAAAGCGTCCAAGACAAGTCAAGAAAATCTTTTGTATATTTTTTTTTCCTTGCTCTTATATATAGTAATTTGTCATGTACTTATATTAATACAAATTGTGCTTAATACCACCGTGTGACACGGTACAGGATTTACTGCTCCAACGCTACGGCGAGGCTGCACAGTGTGACAACGGCCTAACCCCATTAGAATGAACAACCTCTCAATGGAAATTGTCCTTACTTCTAACATGAGTTTAGAATTACTGTACTGTATTTTGTAAGTACAGTACAGTATTAATTCCTATTTATCCCCCCTAAGTCACGTCAATTTTCCAGTAACGAACAAGGTTAACCCCCTTTTAGTCCGTTACATCGAGGGTCAAGTGTATATATTTATTTATTATTTAGCTTTCAGAGCTGAACTGGTAGCACTTATTGCTATAAATATTTATTCTTTCAGAGCTGAGTTGGTAACACTGGAGGAATTAGAACATCACCTGGGCCAGATTTACCACGCTGCAGACACCTCCAAAGTGTCCGCCATAGGGGCCGTACTGGCCACCATGGACCGGGACCATGATGGGGCCATAGAAGTGGACCAGGTGCTACAAGTACTCCAACTTCTCAACCAGGGAGCAACTGTTTCCCCCAAAATGTTTGAGGAAGTGGTCCAAACACTGGCCAAGGAGGAGAAACTGGAGTCAGCGCTACTCATCCAACGCGCCCTGGACACATACGCACTCACAGACACACACACACACACACAGAATGATAATAGTAGTAGTAGTAGTAGTAGTAATAGTGATGATGCGTCAGAGCCTAAACTAAATAGTAATAATAGTAATAGGGGTGATAGTAATAATAATAATGATAGTAATAGTAGTGGTGATAGTAGTAGTAGTAGTAGTAGTAGTAATGAAGAATTAACCGAGACTAATAATGAACAGGTTAAAAAGTTAAATAGTTAGATTGTTAATGACACACACACACACACATATGTTGGCTCTTTCTCTTTCAGCACACACACATGCACACACACACATTGTCTCTCTATTTCTCTCTCTCTCTCTCTCTCACACACACACACACACACACACACACACACACACACACCATTACAAGACTACATAGAGAGTTAGATAGTCAATGACACACACACACACAGCCTGGATCACACAACGTTTTCCCAGGTGTGTGTGTGTTTATTACCATACACACTAAATGATTTACTGAGCCTGTGTGAAAAGGAATGTGTGTGTGTGTGTTAAATGGATATAATAATTATGTGTATGTGTGTGTTAAATGGATATAATTATGTGTATGTGTGTGTTAAAAGGATATAATTATGTGTATGTGTGTACGTTAAAAGGATATAATTGTGTATGTGTGTGTGTTAAAAGGATATAATTATGTGTATGTATGTGTGTGTGTGTGTTAAAAGGATATAATTATGTATGTGTGTGTGTGTGTTAAAAGGATATAATTATGTGTATGTATGTGTGTGTGTGTGTTTAAAGAATATAATTATGTGTGTGTGTGTGTGTTAA
>JAWQEG010002845.1:0-70914 GCA_033782935.1 Petrolisthes cinctipes | reverse complement strand
ATTGATGTGTTTGTTTATGTGTGTGTGTGTGTGTGTGTGTATGTTTGTTTTCATGTGTGTTTGTGTGTGTGTGTGGTCTATTAATTAATCAAAGTGTGTGTGTATGTGTGTGTGTGTGTTTTCTGGCATAGTTTTAGAGAAACTACTTTGGCTACTAATTCACTGCCCAACCCCACCCCCTTCCTTTTTTTTATTATTGTTCACTCACGCCATCTGTTGAGAACCACACGAGTATAACAGAGGAACTACTGTATTGTCCTCATCCTCTTCCTTGTAGTAGTGGCCAAGGATTGATTCCTGTTGGTTGGGTTAGGATGAAACTTTAGCCTACCCTCGGTTACGGGAATTGCAAACTACCTCTTTTTCTTTACACACACACACACACAGGGATACAGGAGTTGCAAACCACCTCTCTTTCTTTACACACACACATTGATACAGGAATTGCAAACCACCTCTTTTTCTTTACACACACACACATAGGGATACAGGAGTTGCAAACCACCTCTCTTTCTTTACACACACACATACATGGATACAGGAGTTGCAAACCACCTCTTTCTTTACACACACACACACACACACACACACAATGAAAGTTTCAGTTAATATTTTGCATTTTGTATTTTTTTGTTTTCGATGTAGTGTACAGTACCTTTCGGGGTGTGTAAGAGTTATAAGAGGGCATCATTTTGGTTTGAATTGTGATGGAGTTGTTGGTGTGTGTGGCACCTTCATGGCACCATCAAGAAACAACAAGTGAAGGTGGAGGGAGTCACGGTGGATGGATGGATGGAACCTGCTGCCCTATTTAATCAACTGGGTGGGTGGATTGGTGGGTGGGTGGGTTGATGGATGGAACCTGCTGCCCTATTTAATCAACTGAGTGGGTGGATGGATGGATGGAGCCTGCTGCCCTATTTAATCAACTGTGTGGGTGG
The DNA here is from genome assembly GCA_033782935.1 of Petrolisthes cinctipes. Lineage (NCBI taxonomy): Eukaryota > Metazoa > Arthropoda > Malacostraca > Decapoda > Porcellanidae > Petrolisthes > Petrolisthes cinctipes. The sequence continues at coordinate 69,973 of JAWQEG010002845.1, read as the reverse complement.
ATTGGTGGGTGGATGGATGGATGGATGGAACCTGCTGCCCTATTTAATCAACTGGGTGGGTGGGTGGATGGATGGAACCTGCTGCCCTATTTAATCTACTGGGTGGGTGGATTGGTGGGTGGGTGGGTGGATGGATGGATGGAACCTGCTGCCCTATTTAATCTACTGGGTGGGTGGATTGGTGGGTGGGTGGGTGGATGGATGGATGGAACCTGCTGCCCTATTTAATCAACTGGGTGGGTGGATTGGTGGGTGGGTGGGTGGATGGATAGATGGAACCTGCTGCCCTATTTAATCTACTGGGTGGGTTGGTGGGTGGGTGGGTGGATGGATGGATGGAACCTGCTGCCCTATTTAATCAACTGGGTGGGTGGATTGGTGGGTGGGTGGATGGATGGATGGATGGAACCTGCTGCCCTATTAAATCTACTGGGTGGGTTGGTGGGTGGGTGGGTTGGTGGGCATGGTGGTGTTTGGACCAGCTCTGCCCCTCCCTCTTCATTCCACTCTTGTTGCTTTACGTTTGAATTTATGCCTAACGAGTCTCTTGCCAAATCACGAATATATCTAACTTTTTTTCTTACTGGTGTTGCTTGTGTAGGGATTAGTAGGGCGAAAAAAAAAACTGTACGGTAATGTTTGTGTGTAGTGTGTGTATGTGTGTGTGTGTGTATTGCGAAGCGCGAATATTGAGCGCCGCTAATTTGGTTGGCGCCACATTTGCTCGCGGGCAAGAAAAGTTACCAGTTGTGGGAGAATCACTAAATAACTTAACATTGTATTTATATAAACCCCGCCTCTTTTCCACCAACCACCAACAGCGGTAAGAGCGTGCACGTGGTGGTATTGTGTGCTGATATAGTGGTACCGTGCTGATGAAAGAGAAGAGGGCGTGGCAAAGGGCGTCCCAGAGGATAATAATTAGGGTAGTGGTGGTAGTGGTGGCAGCGAGTGGGGTGGGGTGGGGAGGGATATGGAGACTGTTGGTTGGTTGGTTGGGTGGTGGGTGAGTGAGTGAGCGAAGTGAACTGAGTCTGGGTTACGTAGGGTTAGTTGGCGGGTGGTGACTGGTGATGGTCCGTCTCTCTTCCCTTCTCTTCCCTTCCCTTCATTCCACTCGACCACCACAAGCAAGTGTAGAGGCAGGCGTGGTGGGAGGGCTGGCGTTCGGGCGTGTCAACCAGCAGCGACGCCCACTGATCTCTTTTTTTTCAGCATCAACAACGTCATCATTATCATCACGTCATTTCTACTCACCACAAGTGTAAGCCCAGAAGTGTGTGTGTGTCACTTGCAAAGCCTCACTCACACTCTCTCACACACACACACACACACACTCCCCCGTGACTGTGAAGGCATGGGAGGGTGTGTAGTCACGTAGTGTTGTATGTTAGTGTTTGGTTGGTCACTTTCTTCATTTCCCACCACGCCCGCACACTATATGCAGGCGTGGGAAGGCGTACAGTACATCAGTAGGTCGAGGTGGTTGGTATATTAAGAGTGAGTGTCAGAATTGGGTGGTTATTTATATTATTATCTCTTTGTATAATCATGACGGTCTTTTGGGAATTTTAATAACGCCCGAGATGATGTGTGTGTACAGTTGCGGACAAATACTACCTCAATTCTTTTCACTCTAGGAATACCGAACTTTTATAACGAATCTCTTTAACAGTTTGAGCCTTGCTAATTTTGTATATATATTTGCCTGTGTTCTGTTTGTTTGTGTTATCTTAGTTAGGATTTGGAACAGATTGAATTGGGAGTGATATGGCAAACTGTAGGCTACATAGGAATACCGAACTTTTATAACGAATCTCTTAACAGTTTGAGCCTTGCTAATTTTGTATATATATTTGCCTGTGTTCTGTTTGTTTGTGTTATCTTAGTTAGGATTTGGAACAGAATGAATTGGGAGCGATATGGCAAACTGTAGGCAACATAGCAACACAAACTAGCATCGTGTTTTGAGTCTCTAAATACACTACACGATGACTTGTGTTCTTGAGTAGGGCACATCATTTGACTACCACGCCACACTTGCTGAAACACACCCTTCACAAGAGAGAGAGAGAGAGAGAGAGAGAGAGAGAGAGAGATTATACAAGGAAAGAGAGAAAACTGTATCTATACCACAAGGAAGGAGGGACAGAGGACACGAAGGAGAGAGATAGATATATAGATAGATTGAGAGAGAGGCTATAGTGAAGATTCATTATTAATTAGTTGTTATAATGATTCATGCCAATAATTACAGCAGGAGTTGTACATGTAAACCTGACACACAGCCATTACAAAATTCCACATATTAGAGTATGACAGTAACATTGTATCCTGAATGTTGTGAGGTTGTGCGATCCCTCTTGCCCTTCGTGTGTGTGTGTGTGTGTGTGTGTGTGATGGATTAGTTCAAGTGGTGAGAAGGGTCTTATATGGTAAACTGTGGCCTCTCTCTCTCTGGTATCTTTCCTCGTCCTACATGGTCTACCAGGCCTAGGGCGGTATTTTACACACACTCTCTCTCTCTCTCTCTCTCTCTCTCTGTCAGTAATTTTTCCACTGCTCTTCGCTTTTTTTCTAATTTTCCACTAGTGTCGAGTTGATTGTGCAAGCAGTTCTAAAAGTAAACTCCATAATTCAGTGTAATTTGACTAACATTGTGTCCAGTTTGGTCTCGTTTCAACTTTACCAGCGTAACCTTTTATTTAGATTGTTTTGAGTTTCATTTAAGTTTAGCAGTTGTAACTTTCATTTAGTTTTTATATAATTTGTTCATTCTTTATTTACTTTTAGGTTGTTATGCCCATTTTTGTTTGTTTATTTACTTTTTACTCGTTTTCAGGTCTTACATTCGCTATTCCAAGTTCATCTTATTTTACCTATTTTTCACCGTTCATTTTACATTATTTTTTGCAATGCCCTTATAAATGCTGGCTTCTCAGATTCGTATTAGAGATTGTCTTACTTTTGCTTATGAATTGTTTGACGTTAAGTAATAATCACTACTCAGAATTGTATATTTAAGGGGGAAGTACAGTGTTGGTAAATCTGGAGCAAACGATTCTTCCAAACTATTCCAAGCAACAGAACACCATTATCTTAGTTCATCTGGTCCTGTTTCCTGGCATACTTTTAGAGGAATCAAGGCAATCCAATGTACCAATAGTGAATTACCCCTTGAAGAGCAGTTAATTTAGTCCCCTCGTGCGGAAGGGGAAAATCTCTTGTTGGTAAATTTGAGGGAAAACAATTCATCCAAACTTTGTCAGGAAACTTGAAACAATCTTATGGGGGTAATACAATAAGTCTTATAGTACATTGGAGCGCTTTGATTCCACTAAAATATGCCAGGAAACAAGACCAGATGAACAAAATTAATGGTGGCCTGTTGCTTGGAATAGTTGGAGAAATCAATTGCTCCAGTATTACCAACACTAATACCCCCTTAATGTTAATGAATAGAAAAGTCTGGAGCATTCATTACCCCCTCCAATATATACTATGCATGACGAGCCTGGGATAATAATAATAATAATAACAATAACAGTGGTAGTAGTTACAATAATAATAAGAATAATAATAGTACCGTAATAGTAATAATAATAACAGTAAAAATAATAATAATGATAAAAAAAAGTCATTGTAGCATAATTTTAATAATGATATGAGTTTCACTGGGTTGCTTGTGTTGTGTTATCACGTTGCGTCCTTGGTGCTACAGTCATATAATCTCTGACCTTGTTGACAGTGTTACGTCACGTCTGTTTGTGATTGTGACGGGCTCTTACTGCGCCTGCGTCACAGTCTATATCTTACTAAACACTCCTCACTCCATCGCTTACCTTGAGGGGGAAGTTTTGTGTTGGTAAAATCTGGAGCAGCTGAATCCTCCAATCTATTCCAAACAACAAAACACCATTATTTTTGCTCTTCTGGTTCTGTTTCCTGGCATACTTTCGAGGAATCAAGGCACTCCAATGTAACAAAAGTGAATTACCCCCTTAAGGACCCTGTGCAAAGATAAGTACTTGTGTCAATATATATTCCAGTCTACAGTGAAATTATAATACCAGAAATAATAATATTAGTTATACGTGTAAAGGAGGTAGGGAAGTAAGAGCATACATACTTGTGTCTGTGAGTGTACAACATATAATATACAGTATACCCTTTCAGTTTATTTCCCCTTCTTAACATCTACTTTGGCTACTTTTTCACCGTCGAATTCTTAGTTTGACTATTTTTCACTTTTATCGTTGGCAACTTTCTCACCGTTTAGTCTTGTTTGGCTACTTTTGCACCGTTGAATTCTTAGTTTGGTTATTTTTCACTCTTATCGTTGGCAACTTTCTACTCGTTCTCATATTCTTTGGCGACTTTTTCACCGTTGGTATCTTATGTTTGGCTATTTTTATATATATATATTTTTTTTACCTCACTCTGGACATCGATAAACACTAAAGGGAACAATGTAATATACCTTTAGTAAATTATAGAGCGCCTTGATTCCACCAATTAAACTATGCCAGGAAACAGGACCAGATATATTAACAAAAATAATGATTGTAGCCTAACTGTTGCATGGAATAGTTTGGAGTAAGAGTAGGTTGCTCCAGATTAACCCACACTGTACTATCTCTCCCCTTAAGGACCCACGTGATGTAGGAAAAAGATTGTAGGTTAGTGAGTCCTTCAAACATTGCCACGGAACACCACCTATATGGAATGATCTTGTTTCGTGGCAAGGTCAAGAAGAATCAGAAGCCTCCCTCATACACGATCACAGGGTCCTTAAAGGGATAGTATACTTTTGGTACATTAGAGCGCCTTGATTCCTCCAAAGTATGTCAGGCAACAGGACCAGCAGATGAACAAAAAAAACTAATTGTGGATTGTTGCTGGGAATAGTTTGGAGGAATCATTATCTCCAAAAAAAATGCTCAAACTGTATGTACCCTTCCCTTAAAGTAACTACCTAACTACCACACTTCAACCCATTTCAAAATAGTGCCGTAGTGCAGTGATCAGCTAGTGTGTCACGTGATTGCTGACGTATGCACACTAAACCAGTAATCTGTCTTGCGAAATCGTACTGGAGAAGTTATACAGAGTTAGTAACTTGACTGGTAAAGAGATGATTGGCTTACGAAAGAAAGACTGTCAGACCCGTTGGTGATAACATAGATGGCGGTCGGTTCTTGCATATTATTTTATTTTACAGTTCTCCCTTACAGTTTTTCACTGTTGTTATGGGTGTGTATTGCACTGTTTGTTATGAATATGTGTATGTTTAGTAAACTCTCTTTTTACATTATACACGCATAAACCCTTTGTAAAATGACTACTGTAAAAATAATAATAATTAATACACCCATAGCAGCAGTGGAAAATGAGGCATTACTGTATCTCATATTAATTTATTTTACATCTGATTCGATCGAAAGTCTTGCTGAATAATTTTAAATGTAGCGTCTGCTGGAGTTAAGTTATATATAATAATAAGTAAGTAAATAACGAAAAAAGAATATGAAAGACATCGGCATCTCTGTAAGAAAATGTGAAAGGTCGACGAAGATCGTGTGTAAATCAAGTAGGTAAAAGTGTAAGGGTGTCAGATTTTTACATTTGAGGATGAAAGGAGATCGCCCTAGGAGTGACTGGAAGACCCTAGCTGTAGGTAGGATGAAGGCAAAGCTGATAAAGGTGGGACAGGAAACACATAGGAGATAGAAAGGAGGGACAGTGGAAGAATTGAAATGGAATGAGACAGTTGATGAATAGAGAGAGGCTGTGGAGTAAAGTACAGGACTGTAAAAAGAGAGCAACACTACCACCACCACCACTACTACTCAAATCTCCCATACCCTCCCCTCCCCTCCAAGGAACCTAACACGAGGAGGGTGTGACGTCATACTGTAAACAAAGCCTCACAGCACATGCAAACCTCCGGGACCCTCGACCTGGGTGGCTGAAAAGGCGAGAAAAACATCTCGACCTAAATAATATTATATTCCTTTTTTACTCCAACTTAATTAAGGGACCCTGTGATGTAGTCAGCAAATTGGAGGTAAATGAGTCCTTCAAATACAGCCACGAAACACCTCCTGTATGGAAGGAGCTTGTTTCGTGGCATAGTCAGGAGAAATCAGAAGTCACCAAGTCTCATACACGATCATAGGGTTCTTAAGGGGATGATACACTATGGGTACAGTTGAGCGTCTTGATTCCCCCAAAGTATGTCATGAAACAAGATCAGATTTACAAAAATAATGGTCGCCTGTTGCTTGGGATATTAATATGGAAGATTCGTTTGCTCCAGATTTACCAACTCTGTATATGATCTTCCCTTAGGTTTCCGAATCGTAGATGTGGCACTTGGACAACACTGATCTCGCTTGTTACTGTGAATAGTCCGTGATTTCGTTGGCTACCTACGAAAAAAACAAACAAAAAAACTGCATCAATATCACATTTAGTTGATCATATATTTTATAAGGAGCTGTCACGACTTCTATTTTCACAATGTGCAGATCTACATTGTAAGATTGATATTGTACATTAAAAGAGAACAAGTTATGCAACATAGACCTGCCATTACATTTTATTGTGTAAGTTTTTTGTTGTAAGCATAAAATATCTATCTCTACTTGTAGTTTCAGACCGGACACCATATATTTAAGGACATACATACATGCATACAAGGCCAAGAGATATATATCTCTTGGCCTTGCATGCATAGATACATAGAGCCGGAGACCGATCTCTTGTAACTGAGCGAGTTAAATAAGCTTGAGTGTATTTTGTAGTGGCCACGGTCACAATTTCAAAGTTTTACAATATACAAAGTAAATATTTTTTATTATATACGATTTGTGATAGTAATTTGTACATACACGTGTGGTGCCGTTGGAGCATTGGAATAATATCACCTTTATCACCGTCTCATTTTGGGTGAAAGTTAGGGAAGGGACTTGATAGAGGAGTTGAAAATGCAAAAGTTGGATTTGGCATCTATGTATAACCAACCACCACCACCACCACCAGCACTTCAACCAATCTCCCCCTCCGGATATGACGTCACAGAGCCGTTTTCTCTCGGGGTGTTGGTTGGCGCGCTCCTCAGAAAGGGCGGGAAAAACGTGGCGGGAAAAAAAAAAAACTTCACTGTAGCTCCTTTATATACCCTGTAATTTTTCCATGAGTTTAAGTTAGTTAGGTTTTAATGAATACCTGACACCGTAACCCAATACACTAGACTAAGACTAGACTAGACACATCTTAGTGGCCTGCTGGTAGATATGATTAATTAAATAAGCCTAATGAGGGGCGCTGTTCCAAGGGATAGCAAAACGGAAGGTCTTATCACTTAGGCAAATAGTTTCACAGCTTGGCTCGTACCACTCCGGCGCCTGCAGCAGTGTGCGTGTGTGTGTGTGTGAGGCGGCCTTGTGTGTTGGAGAGAGAGAGAGAGAGAGAGAACACGGCCTTATTCCACACTCACCAACCACCACCACCAGCATCATCACGTTAGGCTAGTAGTGCATTATGATTTCTCTGGTTATCTTGATTCCGTCAGTAAATTTTTAGTGTGCGAGAGACTTCAAATTTAGGGGATAGTATACTTTTGGTACATAGTTAATTAATTAATCTTCCCCAGCCTAGTGAACCCAATTCGTGTAGCCTAATCGATAACGCTTGCTTAGTAAAATGAAAGAGATACCTTTTCCCTCCCTATCGTGTCTTGTGTCAGTCCTTTTGTCTCCCCATTCTGTATATTTTGCCTCCCCATTCTGTATATTTTGCCTCCCTATTCTATCTTTTTTGTCTCACTATTCTATCTTTTTTGTCATCCTCTTGTGTCTCCCGATACTGTCTTCTGTCTGACCCTTTTTCTCCTAATTGTGTTTTCTGTCTTCTGTTTTTTTTTTTTTTTTTTTTGTCTCCCTCCCTATTCTGTCTTTTGTCAATTCTCTTCCACCCTAGTAACTGTCAGGTCACCACCACCAAGCGGGTTTGTTGTTGGTGAATTGGAAGGTCTCTGATTCCTCCAAACTATACCACGAAACAAATTCCCTAGTAATAAGTATATACCATCTGTTTTCTGGTATAATTAGGAGGAATCAGTAGCCTTCCAATTCACCAACAAAACAAATACTTTCCTTAGAGTCACATCAAACAAGATAGGTTTCATCAAGTACGCAAGGTTCTGGTTTTATAAGGAGTAGGTCACATCAAGCAAGTGTTTCTTTTGGACTAGCAACAAGCGAGTGGTTGGATTACGTCAAGCAAGTGGTCGGATTAAAGCAAGTGTTTTAATTTCGTCAAGCAAGTGTTTTTTTAAATACGTGAATCAGGTGTTGTTGTAAATCCTTGAAGTGAAGCAAGTGTTATTATGGTATTCTGAGGGAAGGCATGTCGGATCACTCACTCAACTTGGATGTGATGTGCTGCCCCTCCATCACAACCTCCTTGAGTGAGTGATTTTATTAATGCCACCACTACAGTTTTCTACCCCCACATGCTGCCACCACCACTACTACCAACAACTCTGCCACCACTACAGTTTCTACCCCCACATGCTGCCACCACTTCAGTTTCTACCATTCAGACGCTACCAACATCATTATCATCACCACCTTCATAGCTGCTCAGACGCTGCCACCACTACCACCATAGCTGCCAACTAGACGCTCTTCCACCATCACCAGTGCCACCCTTCGCTACCACCAGTGCCAACCAGACGCTCTGTCATCATCACATATCACCAATGCCACCACCCAGACACTGCCACCACCTCCACCCAGACAGACAGACAGACACAGACAGACAGACCCCCAGACAGACTGATTCATAGACAGACAGACAGACCCACAAACAGCCAGACACAGACAATCCCCCAGACAGACAGACACCCAGACAGACGGACATACAGACAGCCAACTAACACCTCCACACTTCCCTTACGCCACGGTGTAGAATAATTTGCATAATTTTGTCATTAACTTGTATAAATGCTGTAAGGATTATTTAATGTTTCGTGTAGCTTACTTTTATTTAGGGTTTACAAGTGTAGCATTTTATAGAGTGTACCATTAAGGGGGTAAAATATAGAGTTGATAAATGTGGAGCATCTGCTGATTTCTCCAAACTATTCCAAGCAACAGGCCACCATTATAGTTGTTCATCTGGTCCTATTTCCTGGCATTTTTTTTTGAGGAATCAAGGCGCTCCAATGTACTAAATGTCTTACACTTTTGGTACATTGGAGCACCCTAAGCCCTCCAAAGCATGCCAGAAAACAGACAGGGCCAGATGAACAAATGTAATAGTGGCTGCCGGCCTGTTGCTTGAATTAGTTTGGGGGAATCATTTGCTCCAGATTTACCACCAACACTGTACTACCCCCCCCCCCTACCCCTTAACAGACTCTTAAAATAAATATTACTGTTGTTTGAAGGAGTGAGTGGTAGTTAGTTAATTTAGTAACAAGTAATAATTAAGAGATCTAGAAGAGACTGTTGTTGTAATACTGTTTATTTATTTTATTTATTGCATGATTTACTTGTTTTGTTGATTGGAGACATTTGTTGGTGATTTTGAAGGTCTCTGATTCCTCCAAACTATGCCACGAAACAGATCCCCTATTAGTACCATTGAGGAATCTGTTTTCTGGTATTCGTTTGGAGGAATCATTAGCCCTCCAATTTACCAACAAGAGACTATCCCCTTAAGGACCCTGTTATCGTGTATGAGAATTGGTGGCTTCTGATTCCTCCTGACCATGCCACGAAACAAGCTCCTTCTCTATAGATGGTGTTTCGTGGCAATATTTGAAGGACTTATTTACCTCCAACCAAACCTATATATATATAAATTAAGCTTGTTTACCGGAATGATCAGGAGGAATCAAAAGCCTCCTCTTTTCATACACGATCACAGGGTCCTAAGTTAAAATAAAAATAATGATAAGTGGAGGTGTGTCCTAAATTTATAAATATATTGTGCTGTGATAGATTATTATTAATGTTGTCAGGATAACTCGACAGAAATAGGAGACATGATGTGTGTGGAGAGAGAGAGAGAGAGAGAGAGAGTGAGTGAGTCTGTGTGTGTGGAGAGAGAGTGAGTATATGTGTGTGTGTGTGTGTGGGTAGAGAGAGAGAGAGAGAGAGAGAGAGAGAGAGAGAGAGAGAGAGAGAGAGAGAGAGTGTGTGTGTGTGTAGATATTTGCGTGTGTGTGAGTAGAGATCGAGTGAGTGTGTGTTTGTGTGGAGAGAGATAAAGAGAGTGGGAGTAGGGAAATATTGTGTGGAGAGAGAGAGAGAGAGAGAGAGAGGAGATCCTGTAGCGAGAGGAGGAGGAGGAGGAAAGTGAGCGTGAAGAGTATGGTAAGGGCAAGTAAGAGGCGCCACTTACTGTAGACTCTTGATAGGAAAACTAGGTTGGCGATGACTCATACTAGGACGCTCTCTCTCTCTCTCTCTCTCTCCACACACAATCTCTACTCCCCCACCTATCACTCTCTCTCTCTCTCTCTCTCTCTCCACACACAATCTCTACTCTCTCTCCCTCTCTCTCTCCAATGTACTTTACGTAAGGTTTCATAACTTTATATACGAGTTTTTGAATGATCACCCAAAACTCATAATGTGCCTCTGTAAATTTGTGTCTATATTTATGTGTTATGTGTGTTTAGTACATAATTATATAAGTATTTTGTCCATATATGTGCGTGTTTCTGTCTATATAAGTGAATTTTTAAGTCCTAAAGGGGATATTCTAGCTGTTGTTGGTAAATTGGAAGGCTACTGATTCCTCCTAACTCTGCCAGAAAACAGACGCCCTCAATGGTACTAATAGGGGCTGTGTTTCGTGGCATAGTTAGGATGAATGTAAATCAGTAGCCTTCTAATGTACCAACAATAAAATCTCCCCTTAAATATGTCTAGCGCTCTATCCAAAAATGTATACAAGTGTTTTGTTTATATGTGTATTTTATCTATATATATATATGAGTAATGTGGGTAGTGTATTTTATAATGTGTGGTTCCTTGATAGTCATTATACCCAGGCGAGTAGGGAAGGCTAGTAGTGCCGACCAACTCTTAGTAGCAGGGTAACAAGCAAGGTCTTTGTGTGTGTGTGTGGTGTTTTGCATAGTGTGTGTAGAGAGAATATGTGGGTGTAGAGAGACAGAGTGTGTGTGGAGAGAGAGAGAATATGTGAGTGTAGAGAGAGATTGTAGTGTGTGTAGGGAAAATGTGTGTGTGGTCTATGTGGGTGGGTGTGTAGAGTGAGATCGAGGCGAGTGTATTTTTTTTATCAAGTATATGTAGTGCGTATGTATACTGTAGAGTGTGTGAGGTCTGTGTGAGTGTGTAGAAAGAGCGAGTGTTTTTATGTAGTGTGTGGAGAGATGAGATAGGGGGTGTGGAGAGAGATGTAGCGTGTGTGTGTGTGTGTGTGTATTCTTGTGTGGAGAGAGAGATAGTGTGTTCATGTGTGGAGAGAGATAGCCTGTGTGTGTGTATTCTTGTGAGGAGAGAGAGATAGCGTACGTGTGTGTGTGTGTGTATGTTCTTGTGTAGAGAGAGATAGCGTGCGTGTGTGTGTATGTTCTTGTGTGTAGAGAGAGATAGCGTACGTGTGTGTGTATGTTCTTGTGTAGAGAGAGATAGCGTGTGTGTGTGTGTATGTTCTTGTGTGTAGAGAGAGAGAGAGAGAGAGAAATAGCGTGCGTGTGTGTGTGTGTGTGTTCTTGTGTGTAGAGAGAGTGAGAGAGAATGTGTGTAATATTTCTCCCAAAGAATCCGTCACACCACACCATGTCCCAAACACTGTCCACGACCTTGGCTTCTACTTCCCTCTGCCTCACTACCATACCCTCCTAGTGAACAACCAGCAGCTCCTCCAGATATCCAAAGATTCGAACGATCCTGAGCTAAGCAGGACCTCGACGTGGGAGGAAACAACCAGGAAATCCCTACCCGTTTGCATTTGTTGGTTAATATTATTGTTGGGAGCATTTGATAATCATAATACTAATTTAGTTTGATAGCCGAATCTTAATTATTTATAGATTTGTATGGCAGTAATGTAGAGATAGTCAAAATTAGATTAGTTATTATAGTATTACAGTACAAGTAAAATTTTTGCACACTCGCAATCCAAAATATGTATCCAGGCTTGCTTCGAATAGCCTGATCGAGTATTAAGCGAGCTCAAGCAAATATGAAACAGGATTAACGTTGTAATTGATTCACTAGTATGTCAAAACTTCAACAAGACCTGGATACAAATTTTGGATTGCGAGTGTACAGTCACAAGCACTAATAAGTATTCAGGTGTGCTTCGAATACCTCTAGACAGTAAATAAATGCACAATAAGATATCCATTGGAATTAGTTCGTTGGTGAATTGGACTGCTCAAAGTTTCAACCAAAGCTGTATACTTATTAGTACTCGTGACTGTAAATGTTATTTTTATAGAAACAAGAATTCGTTCCCTCAGTCAGCTATGCAAAATAAATAAATCACCAGTTCGAACCATTAAACAACCGATAGTAAAACAAATGACCAACTGTTTTGACTTTCGAACCACAGAGAATTAAGAGAGAACTAACTTTATGAGGATAGTACACTTTTGGAACAGTACATTAATTTTGAGCGCCTTGATTCCTCCACAGTATGCCAGAAAACGGCACCATATCAACAAAAATAATGGTGATCTTGTTGTTTGGAAGAATCAGTTGCTCCAGATATACCAACACTATTACTCTCTTAATTCACCATATGTATATAAGAAAAAAATATATAGTACAGTATAGTATTTCACTTCAGTTCAACCATTCCAATAATTGTTACATAACTTTGAGATGAGATTAATTTATATTGACAACTTTGAGATGAGATTAATTTATATTGTCAAATAACTTTTGAGATGAGATTAATTTATATTGTGACAACTTTGAGATGAGATTGATTTATATTGTCAACTTTGAGTTGAGATTAATTTGTATTGTCACAAAAGATGAGATTAATATGTATTGTCACAACTTTGAGATGAGATTAATGTATATTGTCACACAACTTTGAGATGAGAGTAATTTATATGCCAGTTGTCGCGGTGCATTAATTTTTTTAGATATCAATCTCTTGGCATTTTTAGGATAGGGTCATTTATACTTGGGGGCGTTGTGCTCTGTTAACAAGATGATGATGATGAGAGAAGCAAGCAAGGCGTCTGCTGGGTAGTGGTGGTAGTGAGTATATGTGAGTTTTAGTAGTGGTAGTGGTGGTGTCCTTGTTGGGGTAGTAGTGGTGGTGGTGTCTTTTGTGTCCTTGTTGGGGTAGTAGGCTCGTAGTTGTCGTCGTTGTTGTTTTTTATGTTGCTTGTTTATTAATGAGATTTATATATATATGGGAGAGAGAACTTCTATCTTTTTGGTCAATTGGAGGGCTACTGCTGATTCCTCCAAGCTATCTATCCCTAAAAAAAAACAAAAAAAAAAAAAAAAAAAAAAAAAACAATGTTTCTATTTGGGGATCTGTTGTATCGTGGCATAGTTTGGAGGAACCAGAGACCTTCCATTGGATTCACAAACAAGAGAATCTGTTGTAGCCAGAAAATTGGAGGTTAGTACTAGCTAGAGTCCTTCAAACATTACCACGAAACACATACACCTATATTGAAGGAGCTTGTTTCGTGGCATAGTCAAGAGGAATCAGAAGCCACCAAGTCTCATACACGATCATAGGGTCCTTAAGGGGCCCTGTGATGTAGTTAGAAAATTGGAGGTAAATGAGTCCTTCAAATAATGCCACGAAACACCACCTATATCGCAGGAGCTTGTTTCGTGGCATAATCAGGAGGAATCAGAAGTCGCCAAGTCTCATACACGATCATAGGGTCCTTAAAGAGTCATGTAGTGGTTCCCGCCAAGGTTGTACGATGCTGAATGTCCACAACATCTACAACGGGTATCACACCAGCTCAATGATCTTATTTTTTTTATTTTTCCTCCTTTCTTCGTCCTCCATCCTCTGTTCGTGGGTTAAATTCTCTTCTTTTAGACTTCTCTTCTTTTTAGACTTCTTTTATAGTATGTGTCCCTCCACTCCAGTCATCTAAAAGCGAGCTGAGGAACGGAGGAAGCCCCAATTTATTAACGGAAGGACGGAGGGTGGAGAGCCAATGTACAGTACAGTCGGCGGCAAAAGTCGTGTTGCCTCACTTAGCGTTTCTTATCCAGGAGACAAATTAGTAAACTACTCTGGGTTTTCATTTTACGAGGCCCAGTGAAGCTTATATTTCCATACTACTGTACTTTCATGACTTGGCAGATGTGATGACACGTCTTTTGCCACCGACTGTACAGTACGTGATTCCCGCCAAAACTACTCTCCCGCCAATATATAACTTTAGCAGCTGCCGGCATTGATGAGAAGCCTCGTATCCGTCTTTGTAAAGGCTTCATATTAGTGTTTTCAGCCGCTGCTTTAATTAATGTATTACAAGGTCTGAAAAATAAAGTGAAAATCGAATGTGGAGTGATTTAATATCCTTATGTAGTTTTAGCTTTAATAATATATAGGCAATTAAGCTGGATCAAGAAATTAAGTCTTCGGATAATATATTTATTCATAAGAATAATGGTAATAATGGTAACAGGAATAGTAACAATGACTAAAATTATTCTTAATACAAGTGATAGATAAAGCAATGGTAGGCATAAACAAGATAACTTTGATAATATTGCAGTTATAAACGAAGGGGGTTGACTCAGAAAGATTTAGATAAGTTTTTCCAAAGTAGGCTACAGTTGCGGACATAAATTTCTTCCCACCAACTCATTTTTTAACTCATATATATCAGACATATTTTTGTAGCTGAGAGTATTTTTTATGGAGGTTTATACAGGTGAGGACAATAATAATTTATCCACATTAGGGTGACTCGTGTAATCGTTAAGGGACCCTGTGATGCAGTCATAAAATTGGAGGTAAACGAGTCCTTCAAATATTGCCACGAAACACCATATACTGTATATAGAATGAGCTTGTTTCGTGGCATGGTCAGGGGGAATCGGTAACCAACATTTCTCATATAACATGATCACAGGGTCCGTAAGAAGGGAAATTGGTGGCGGTAAATTGAAGGGTTATTAAATTCTCCAAGCTATGTCACGAAACGGATCACCTATTAATATGATTGTAGTGATTTGTGTCCTGGAATAGCTTAGACATGGACAGTGGTTCTCAAACTTTTCCAACTAACGGAACACCTTTTGCTTTTGGTGGTACTCGGCGGAACCCCCTTATGACCCCCTCACTCGCTCAATATTAGTGGAAAACAACCCCCTTATAGATGTAACCCTCCTTCACACACACACACACACATAATTATGTAACTATATAAAAGCACAGTTTAGCTTTTGATTCTTGTGTGAGAAGTAAGCATTACTATTTACACTTGTCTATTCAACACACTCATTACACTTACTAGAATCAGTAGATGTATTGTGTGCATTACCTTGTATCTTGAGGTGTAAGGTGTGATATTTCAAGCAGTTTTCCACCTTAGATATATAATACTTACCATGGGTAGTGTAGTGGGTGGGACTGAGAGGCTTACAACACACAGAACCTGTACACTTCATGTACAAAGTCTCTCTCTCTCCTCAAATGCAAAAGATTTCATCACTATCGTATTTCATTTTATCCATTCATTAGTCATATTTATATATAAATAAACTAAACTTTCATCAAATATATATATATTGGCCACGGAACCCTTGAAAGGTCTTCACGGAACCTTGGAGTTCTGCGGAACACAGTTTGAGAACCCCTGCGCCTTAGAGGAATTGATAGCCCTCCAATTTACCATTCACGAATATCTCCTCTTAATTTCCTCTGTTCGTTTGCTGGGAAACTTTCTAATAAATAGGTTAAGTACTGTACCATCTTCTAATTTACTACAAGCAACTAATCATCAGATAGGAACAGTAAAACCTTATAGCCAGCAGTTTTGTTTGAGTTATCCATATGTGTATTGAAACTTTGGTCCACGACTCGTGAATCCAAAATATGTATCCAGGCTCGATTAGAATAACCTGATCGAGCTCCAGTAAATATGAAACAGGATAAGCGTTTAATTGGTTCACTAGTATGTCAAATGATTCGAAACTTCAGCAAGACCAGGATACAAATTTTGGATTGCGAGTGTACAGTGGGCGTAAGAAGTCCTGTCGCCTCATCTGCTTCACCAAGACACACACTATTCATGGTCTCGAGAAATACGCACTTTTTCTGCACCTGATAATCTCGAATCTATGAACATCGTGTGCCTCGGTGATGCAAGTGAGGCGACAGGACCTTAGTCGGCAAAAAAAAGTTTCGTTACCACCCCTACGTTAATTTTAACATGGGTAAGCGCAGTAAGATTGGTACTCCGCCGACTGGGCATGGTGTGCCTCGTCATCAGAGACTGGTATTGTCTTTGCCCCTGCCTATATTACTCGGGCCACATCAGTGACAGCTTTCTTACATCAAAAGTTTAGCAGATTTTAAATTAAATTTTGAGTGTTCAAGAACTCTTACTATTTAACTATTCATTATTAAACATAAGGAAATGCGTTTGAGTATTTTACAAGAATAACTGAAATACCCTGAAAAAATAGCACTAGGTGAAAGAACGTCATTCCTACTCTCCTGCCCATTAGACACTGAGGAGCACGGAGGGTGACGGAGGAATATAAGACACACGCATCACACTATGCCTACCAACATTACATCACACTGTTAAAAGGATGGTAATGAAACTTTTTTTGCCGACTGTACATACCACCACAAAAAAAAAAAAAAAAAAAAAAACTCGAGGCTTCAAAATTTGCCTGATATTAATACGAGTTTAGAAATGAGTTGGTGGAAAGGAAGGAACATTATTACATAACTGTACATAATTGTATTCTGTGTTGCAATCGACCTCGTCAACAAGTGTACAATAAGAAGCACAAATAAGTATTCAGGTGTGCTTCGAATACCTAGAAACAGTAAATAAATGCACAATAAGATCTCCATTGGAGTTAATTACTTCGTTGGTGAATTGGTGGTTGTTGACTGTTTGAAGCTTCAACCAGACCTTTATACTTATTAGTGCTCGTGACTGTACATTATAATTACAGTAGGCTGATCTTGGTGACAGCATAATAATATTTATATCGTGTGTAGTAAGTGTATCAGAGAATTCATTTATAGTGGAAAGCAAATTTTGTTTAGATAGCTCTTATTAAATACAGCATAATATATGTAACAGAACATACATACTAATGCAGGCAACGGGACCAGATGAACAAAAGTAATGGTGGTGGTGGCCTGTTGCTTTAAACCAGGGATCAGTGTTGCCAGATGGTCACCTCCTACTTTCTGACGATTTGTTGCCAAAATTTCTGGATTTTACAAAAAAATTCAGACAATTCTAAATTTTATTGTTAAGAGTTTGAACCTGGAGGAATCAGTAGTGCTCCAATATTAATAAAAGAGTCACCCTTATACAACATCTTCATCACTGTCATCAGCATTTCCTGTTGCTGCACACTCTTTTTTATATATTTCACTCTGCATCATATGCACCATTTTTGTTGATATTGGAAAGTTGAAGCAGCTTTTGTCTTCAAGAAGTCTTTTAGTGTGCAGAATTCCACTCAGTGTCTTAATTGACAACCTGTTTCTTAATTTAGTTTTCTGCCTATTCACAGCTGAGAAGACTCTCTCTACAGTTGCACTGGAATGTGGGAGGCACAACAAATTTAACATTAATCTAGACAAATTAGGAAACATGGGGTCTCCATTTCCAGACTTGGCATCTCTAACTAACAACCAAAACTTTAGTGGAGTTGAACAGCCTTCGTTAACTAGCTCAGTTTGCCTCAGAAGCTGCCATTCATTATCAACATTCTGAATATCATTGTCATTTACAAGTGTTGGAAATGATGACATAAGAGGAGCAAGTGATGGCAAAGATTTGTCTTTGACAACTCTGGGATCCAAGGCTTCTAACTGCTTAAAGCTAACATCATTGAAGGCAAATCTTGTTCTTATCTGTGTTGCTCCTTCAATGTAAAAGGCTAGACAGTTTTGCTTAAACTCCTTAATTGCATGAGGTGGAATGTTGTGCTGCTGAGAGAGTGTCATTCCAACTTTGGCACCCAAATAGATAGAAGTGAGTGGCTTCAATTTACGGGGATCACTCAGCGCAATCTTACTCAGTGGTGTCTTTTCTAAGTATTTGTCATCTAAATAGCAATCAAGCAAAGTTTTAAAGGAGATTGATACTTCCTTACACAACACATGAATTTGTGTACTCTCTGACTGCATTAATCTATTTAGAGAATTGAATATGGGCAAAACAAAATCTAAAAATTGGAAGTACAGTTTGGTTAGTGGGTCTTTTAGTATCTGCAGAATGTTGTCACAAGAGTGTAGTTGCTCTGTGAAAGCAGCTTCTGTGAAATACAGAGTCAGTGCATCATATTGCTCCAACAGTCGGGATACAACCATTTGCAGTGATAGCCAACGAGTTTGGCTTGGATGCAAGAGTTTATGGGGTTTTACATTTATAAATCTCTGAAACTCCTGAAAAGACCCAGCACGCTTGGGACTGCACTGAAAATAACTGAAAACATCACGTGCTAGGTCCTCTATAATTCCTGGCAATCTTAAACAGGCATCAGAAGCACATAATGCAAAACTATGGCATATACATTTAAAGACAAACAATCCATCTATATCTTTCCTCAAATGTGAAGCAAGAGAGTTGTTTGACCCAAGCATTACATTTGCCCCATCTGCAGCAAATCCTATCATGTTTTGCTTGTAATCAATTTGGTTTTCTCTGAAAACACTAACCACATTATTGTACAGCACAATGGCAGTCGCATCCTGCAACGGAAATAGACCTAAAAAACAATCTTTTACCTCATCGTCCATCAAAGTCCGCACCAGCATGCATAGATGTTTAGTACACCCCTTATCTGTACTTTCATCTACAATAAGGGAAAACTTGTTTTTCTGTAAATGTGTTACCAAACTGTGCTTACTCTGTTTCCCAGTCACATTGTTGACTACTGATGTCAGTTTTGTTCTGCCACATTTCATATTTTTTGCAATTTGTGAATCAGGACATATTGCATGTAGGAGCTGAGGTATGTGGTCTACAACCCTGATGGGTATATCATGTTCACATATAAATGATGCCAGTCTAATTTCACCCTCCTTTACCTGCCTTTCAATGCTTTGATTACCACTAACAGAAGGCAAATCTAAAACAGACCGTTGCCCTGATGCCATTGTGAGGTTTTTAGTATGTTTCTTGCCCACTGCATGCCTTCGTATGTCTACTTTACCAGCATTTAAAGAAAGATGAGCTTTGCATGCAGAACAAAAGTAATAAGAAGACCCTTTAGAACTCGCTTTTAGCCATCCATGAAACTCAGGCTCATCTTCCCATTCGGAGCTGTATTTTTTGTGGCACTTCATTTTCTTGCCAGCATCTCCGGGTATGCCGCTGGAACTCATGCTTAATTTACCTTGCAGATCCCTATCATCACTGAAAGAAAAGGGTAATCAAAACAATGAAAATCCATCTGATAACATAATTATAAATTTAGGCTAAAAATGCTCAAAATAACAATAATCGATTTATAACAAGAAACGTTTCAGTCACTAGAAACAACCACCACAATCAAAGTACCCGAAAAAAATTGCAACAATAAACCTAACCTAAACTAACTTAAAATACCTTATTATGGAAGAGACTGTCTGGTCCACGACAAGCTCCTACACTCTGTCGTCGTCGTTACAGTCGTTTTCTTCGTGTGGTATAGGGAAATAATTTTGGTTGACGAGCAATGCAAGCTGTAAGTGGGATAATATTAATAATTCTCTAATTCCTCGATAATGCATTTGTGACGCCTTTCGGTAAATATTGAAAGAATTACCGTTATTGCGTACGGTTTTTCTACCTTAATTACCCACTTATTTAGACCATTCTAAGACTATTTTCTTCTATGGCATTTCCTCCGCAAATGCCCCATTTCCAAGATATTTAAATGGGGCATTTTGAAATTAGCCTGACCTTACCTAACCTAACCTTGACCACAGCAGACTACCGGGACCTAACCTGGGCAAACTACAGGGAAATAACCATGATAAAGTACAGGAAATGACCAGCTCAAATTACTGGGACCTAGTCGGATCTGGCAACACTGCTACAAAACGGTAATTCTTTCAATAAATACCCGGCTGGCTCATGAATTTTTCTCATGCTGTTACCCATGGTATAGATTATTTCTATTCACCCCAGACAGTTAATATAATTGGGTTTGATTATTGGCAAACGCTTAAATATTGTCCATCCTCATCAGGGGCGTTGACAGAACGTTGCACAAAAGCTATAATTATTTCATAAAGCAACTTTGGGATAAATACACATAAGGGGTGACCCCACTCTTGCATATCCCAGGCTATAGTGAACTACAGTTGTGGTCAATAATAATCATCCACATATGGGTAACTCAAACAATTTGCTGTTTACTGTTTGCATGTTCACATATGTTATTATTTTAAGTAGTGTGTGGCTGCTTGTAGTATATAAAAGGTGGAAGTTATTTATTGGAAAGATTATTAGCTAAGGAACAGATGGAAGCGGTCAAACTATTACGGGAGTTACCCCTATATGGATGATTATTTTTAACCACGACTGTACCTTATGTTATAGTCTTAGAATGGTCTAAAAAGTGGGATTGAAGGTGGAAAAACCGTTCGCAATAACAGTAATTCTTTCAATACTTACTGAAAAGTCTTAGAATGGTCTAAATAAGTGGGTAATGAAGGTAGAAAAACCGTATGCAATAACGGTAATTCTTTCAATATTTACCAAAAATACACAAACATACATTATAATGATATCGCAGTACTGTATAGGTATAGCAATGAAATATTGGTTCCATTTGTGTTATTTTGGGAAGGGATAATCTTGGAATGTAATTATTTGCTGTTTTTTTTTCTTCTAGAAACCGATTGTCGCAAACACAAATGGATGGTGGCGTGATTCCATAGTTTATCCTATTATACATCTACTTTATAGCCTAAAGCTGTAGAGTCTAAAGATTTAAAGTGATAGTCCAAAGTAGTACAGGGATGAATGTAGAAAGCCCGACAAAGGACTCTGATAACAGCACAGTATTGAATCTTGATGCATTGCACTGATTCATAGTTACTCATGTATTTCACATATTCCTTACCTTGAAACTTCAACTTGAAAGGACCAAATGCAGGAACTAGATTGAGCCACCAGCGCAATGATTGTTGGCTACCACAATACGCATCAGCGGCATAAGTCGACTGGCGAAGGCGGGGCCGCGGGAGGTTGCCATGGAGTCAGTGATGCCACGTCTGCCACTACTGTCTGCTTGACGAAATATCCCTAACTTCACTTTTACAATTTCCCATTTTGCCTCAATAATTCCCTGTTTACTCTGGAACATTGACGGTCTATTTGGTATTTCGTCTGATAGAAATGTCCTTGTTTACTCTTGAAAAATCTTTATATGATTTCCCTGTGTGGACTTCAAAACTCCCTAAAACAGAGAAATGTCCTTGCACCTGGCAACACTGCATGAGGTTAGTCACGTGAGCTGAGTGACTGATACGTGTTTGTCGTGATAAGTGACTGTAAGTGCAACCGAGTGTGGCGGTAGTTTCAAATCGTGTGTGTAGGACTGTGTAGTATTATTTGGATATTATTATGGGTATTATTACCACGGTTATTTCCCGGTAGTTTGCCCAGGTTAGGTCCCGGTAGTCTGATGCAGTCTAGGTTAGGTTAGGTAAGGTCAGGCTAATTTGAATATGACCTATCTTGAAAATGGGGCATTTGCGGAGGAAATGCCATAGAAAAAAATAGTCTTAGAATGGTCTAAATAAGTGGGTAATTAAGGTAGGAAATCTGTACGCAATAACGTTAATTCTGTCAATATTTACCGAAGAGGGTGTCATGGTAAATCTTTTAATTTCTACATTTTTGCTTAACAATTTAGCATAAATCTTGCGGCCCTCAGTGAGTTTTAAGTTTGATCGTGTGGCCCGAGGAGCCAATTTTGTTGCCAAGAGGTTGTGCATCCCTGGTCTAGATAAATACCCGATATTTCCTCCTATTTATTTCAATCACAAGTATATTATAAAACAACTGTGGGCGTCTGTGTACCGTATGCAAGAACATCCGTGGTGGTGTTGAGGTGTAACGTACGATAGAGCGTGCGTGCGTGTGTGTGTGTGACCTGACCTGACTATGACCTCTTTCCTTATAGCATCAGTACGTGTGTATGTGTGTGACCTGACCTAACCATGAATTCGTACGTGTTTGTGTGTATGTATAATGACCTCCTCTTCTTACAGCATCAGTACGTGTGTGTGTATGTGTGTACATTATGACCAGACCTAACTATGACCTCTTCTCCTTACAGCATCCGTATACGTGTTTGTGTGTATGTGTAATAACCTAACCTAACCATGACCTCCTCTTCGTTTTACAGCATCCATATGTGTGTGTGTAATGACCTGACCTAACCATAACGTCTTCTCCTTACAGAATTTGTATGTGTGTGTGTGTGTAATGACCAGACATAACCATGACGTCTTCTTACAGAATTCGTATGTGTTTGTAATGACCTGACCTAACCATGACATCTTCTTCTCTTTACAGCATCCGTACCTACCCTGGGAGACTGAGAGAGAGGACAGGACATCAGGACGACCTCACACGCTGGGAGATACAACGAGAGATACGACTGGCAACAGAGGTAAGTAGTAGTAGTAGTCGTAGTAGTTGTAGTTATAGTAATTGTGGTGGTTTTTGTAATAGTTGTGGTTGTTGTAATAGTGTTGGTGATTGTAGTTGTTGTGGTTGTTTTTGTAGTAGTGGTAGTAGTAGTTGTAGTTGAAGTAGTAGTTGTTGTAATAGTGGTGGTAGTTGTTGTTGTGGTGGTTGTAGTAGTAGTAATATTATTATTATTATCTCTGTTTCAGGTGTATCTCTTTCATATATTCGCAACTGTACATACAAATACAATTTCCTCATACACCAAGAATAAGTAATTAATTTTGCTCTCCCTTATAATGATAGGTTTGGGGCAGACCTTCCCAGTTGGAATTTAAGGAACTAGAACACACTCCTGAGGAAGCTGACATTATCGTCGATTTTAAAAGGTGGGTTACTGGATGTTTTTTTTTTTTTTTTTTTTCCATGGTATATGTCTCGTGTAAAAAAAACAAATTATGGTAAACCAAGTTGAAAGTGTAAGTCCTGCCTGTCTCATAAATACTGTACTTAGTTCATATTTACGATGACCCACAGAAAAGGAAGATGTGTCTGTGTCAATTTATCTGCGTTTTTATCTCAATTTATCTCTGCCTCTTATCTTAATTTATCTATGCTTCTATCTCAATTTACCTGTTCTGTACCTTTAAACCTCTGTCTCAGTTTATCTGTGCCTCCATTTCAGTTTATTTATACCTCTATCTCAATTTATTTATACCTCCATCTCAACTAATCTATCACAATTTTTCAATACCTCGATCTCAATTTTTGTCAGAGGTTACCACGGCGATGGGTATCCTTTTGACGGTGTTGGACGCACCCTTGCCCACGCCTTCTATCCTGGCCAGGGCATCGGGGGAGATGTGCACTTTGACGAGGAGGAGCCGTGGGTCCAGCACAAGGATTCCGATACCTGTAAGGGCTGTTTGTTTACAAAAATGTCCATGGTGTTGATGTTGGCATGGGAAAGGTTATATGCAAGAATGTCCATGGTGTTGATGTTGGCGTGGTAAAGGTTTTATGCAAGAATGTCCATGGTGTTGATGTTGGCGTGGGAAAGGTTGTATGCAAGAATGTTCCTGGTGTTGATGTTGGCGTGGGAAAGGTTGTATGCAAGAATATAATAATGTGGTGTTAACTATGGTGTGGTAAAGGTTGTATGCAAGAATGTCCCTGGTGTTGACTATGGTGTGGTAAAGGTTGTATGCAAGAATATTATTATGTGGTGTTGACTATGGTGTGGTAAAGGTTGTATGCAAGAATATCCATGGTATTGATGTTGGCGTGGTAAAGGTTGTATGCAAGAATGTCCCTGGTGTTGACTATGGTGTGGTAAAGGTTGTATGCAAGAATGTCCATGGTATTGACTATGGTGTGGTAAAGGTTGTATGCAAGAATGTTCCTGGTGTTGATGTTGGCGTGGTACTGGTAAGATGACTCCCGAGACACAATACAGTACAGGACCATTGTACTGCTACAACACCAACGTCAACACCAGATATTCTTGCGTACGTCCCAAGTAGCATATTTGTAGAATAGCAGGAATAAACTGCTGAGAGTAAGGGGCTGTTTGTCACTCAGGAATAACACAAGTAAAAGTTTTGTTTGCTTTTATTTGTTTTCATACCTTGCTTGTGAAATTATGAAGGAAGGAAAATATGATACAGGAATTGATGTTTTTTTTTTGGTGTGGCTTTCAAGTGGTAGATAGCAATGACTTTGTTTGTTTAGGGACGGCCATGATGCACTTTGTGTTTGCCTTGTAGGAAATGACCGATTGTATTTGAGGATGAGGAAAAGTGTGAAAGTATCTTATGGTCTGAGGAGACAGGTCAATGTTCACTGAGTCTATACATGAGGATGTGTTGTGTGTCAGAAAGTCCAACTACAGTATAGGTTTGTAAATCATATACAGTATTACCTACAAAAATACTGCTTGAGATGCCGGAGTCAAAATTAATTTGGAAGTTAGTCAACATAAAGTCCCACAACTGTATCCCACTTGACAGTGAAGTTTCATCAATTTTTGGGAAGAATTTTTAATACCGCAGCACAGTGATGTCTTTGTATGCATGTCAAAAACTTGTACAGTATTCACTGCTTCTCCTTTATTACCAATACCACAAAGAGATCATTAAGTTTGCTTGAAAAACTTTCATGGAAAAGTTTCCAATATTTAGTTATGTTATATCTCAGAAGCATGCCATATACAGTACATTATGCATATGTGTAGAGCATGGAAAATATTTCTTTGTACTAAGACAAACCTTTTAGTTGAAGCCTGGGATCGGGTGAGTCTCTTCATCACTGCTGCCCATGAGCTTGGTCATGCCCTCGGCCTTTACCATTCTGATGTAGAGGGTTCACTAATGAGTCCATACCTCATCAAATATCCAAGCACTTTCCGGCTGCCCGAGGATGATGTTCGGGGTATTCAGGAACTCTATGGTTAGTGCACCCTTCTATTATACTATATGCTGGATTTTAGGTTACATATCACATACTGTAACAGAGAAACCTAATTTGTTATGCATAAAAAATGTAGGCTTAAATTATTATATATCCTAGATTTACACTATAATTAGAGGGAATTGGTTTGGCTATGGACAGTGTTACCAAAGGCCAAACTCACTGGGATGTGCATCTCTTTGGATTTTTGTGGGATCAAGTTGAAATTTGAACTTCTAAGATGTGTACAACAGTTCTCTAGCCAACTGGTGTACAGGTGTGTAGCATTGATATGGGTTAAAGTCCACTAATTTTGAAATTTGACTACACACATAGGAGATAAGAATTGATCCTCTGCATCACTTCTTGATTCAATGGCTTGTAGAGTACTGTACTTTGGAGTATTGATCTGTTATCTAAGAAGCCAATGTATATAACAGGTCAGACTTTACTCGTGAGAAAATTTAACTAGACTGAGTGATCAATGTGCTGTTAAAATTTCAGGCGTAAACAAGAACTGGCAGGAGGAACCATACCCAACCCCCACCCAACCACCCACCACCTCACCCACCAAACCACCCATCACCAAGAAACCACTCCTGCCACCCAAGAAAACAGACAAACCTGACACCTGTGATACAAGTTATGATGCCCTGTCTGTCATTAGAAGAGAAGTCTATATGTTTAAAGGAAAAGTAAGTTTGTTGTGTGTATATGAGATTAGAACTGTACTGTACTGTACAACTGAAGATTTAGTGTATGTACTAGGGCCGACTGTAGGTGATTGTCAGGGTAAGTCAGTACATATTCATATGAATCAGGTTCTGAGTTCTGAGTGTAGAGTTCATGTGTGCGGATTTTTGTGTGTTTGCTGAGTGAGACTGAGTTAGTGTGAGAGTTCAAGGGTTCAATGTTTCATACCGAGTTGAAATAGTATAGACTCTCCACCTCTCTAGCATTCGCCTACTGTCCTTGCTGGCGACCGGACTCTACCCCGCTTTCTAATTTAGTGAGTTTCTTCCCCACTCCCCGTGTTAAGTGAACAGGTGATTGGTGGGATTATATTTGTATATATTTCATAGTGTCTTGTTTATGTTGTTTTGTTAGTTGAGTGTAGTTATTACTATTTATATAATTTGTTATACAGTGTGGGTGGCGGTGCCTGTGTCTGGACCAGGTCACGTTATTGGTGTGATCTGTGGGGTGCTGTTGTTGCTGACGTACTACCCTTCTCGTCGAGGAACAGTGCATGTCCTTGTGTACAAGAGATTGGTATGGCCTGCGAGGTGCTGATGTTCCTGGCGTGGCTACCTTACTAGATTAGAGCAACAGTGCCTAAAAGAGTGGGAGATAACCGGTTTCTCGGGCGCACTGAGCTACGTGTACCTGTGGTTGGTACCGTACTTCATTTGTGGTGTACTGTGGCTGGAGTTCTTCACCTATGGAAGCTACTGGTCCTGCCCTATACTTCAAACTCTGCTATCTCAATGCAGGACTGGCCTGGACTCTTGCTGTAACCCATGAACTGTGTATGATTTGTGGAGGAGGTGTAGTTAGGATGATGTGTCTACGTGTATGCTTCTGTTAACTTTGTATCTTGCTTTATGTATGAATGTGTGTGAAAGTGATAGGATATAGGGATTTCTATTATACTGTATATTCGGTGTTATTGAGTACAGTTGTGCATTATACGTTTTGTTTTCAATTATCCTTGATGGTTACCCAAATCAGATTGTATCAATATTTAATGGTCACTTTCTTAATAAGACCCGAAAAGTGGCGAACCTACAACAAAACGCACTTTTCACTTACAGTGATGTCATAATTTCTCTTCATTACAGTATTTCTGGCGGCTGGACTCGTCGGGGAATTTGCGGCAGGGTTATCCAGCAATGATCAATCTGTTCTGGACAACATTGCCCAAAAACGTAACACATGTAGATGCCGTCTATGAACGTGCACATGATGGCAACATTGTTTTCTTCATCGGTAAGTAACAGATGGATAACTTGTACTCATTTACATTGGATAATTTGTACTCATTTACAATGGGTCCAAGTGTGCCCTATCTCTCTTCATATTCACACCAAAACATACCAAAATGTACTGTATGTCTGATATAGATTTATCTCTTGTTAATTGACTTCAAACCTGATAAGGGTAATAACTCACATAAAATAGAATGTACAGTACTCCAGATAATATTGATGTGAGGTTGTAGGCTGCCCTTCTGTTTACATTCTTATGGACTGATAAAGAGTACAGTACTATATTTTACTGTTTTACATTTGACTAAACCCTGCATGGGTTGTGTTTGGCACAGGGGACAAGTTCTATGTGTGTCAGGGGAACCATCATCTGCTGAAGGTGGGACGACTAAAGAACTTGGGTTTGCCCGAGGACCTCAAAAAGATCGACGCAGCCTTCGTATGGGGTTACAACGGCCGCACCTACCTCTTTGCTGAAACCATGTACTGGAGGTAAGGATGGAGATGTTATTTGTGTTGGTTAAAAGGAGATTCTTTTCTTGGTGAATTGGAAGGTCTCTGATTCCTCCAAACTATGCCCTGAAACAGATCCCCTGTTAATACCAATGAGGGCATCTGTTTTCTGGTATACTTTGGAGGAATCGGCAACCTTCCAATTTACCAACAAGAAAATCTCCCCATAAGGGGGTAGTACAGTGTTGGTAAATCTGGAGTAGCTGATTTCCTCTTTACTATTCTGAGGATCAGGTTACCATTATTTTTGTTAATCTGGTCCTGTTTCCTGTCATACTTTGGAGGAATGAAGGTGCTCTATTAAAAAAATAATGCTATCCGGGTGCTTTGAGCATAAACTGTATAAAGGGGAGAAACTCTTGACTGTATAATAATAGTAGGGCTCTACCGAATCCTGCAAACTGTGTCACGAAACAGATGCTCTATTCGTAACATTGAGGTGATTTGTTTTCAGGGATAGTGAGCAGAAAACAGAATACATAGCTAGTGAAATGGGTCACACCCACATTCACTCCCTCTTTCACATTCACTCCCCCTCCAACATTCACGCCCCCATGTAAGTCTCTGTTTCTGACGCTATGATTATTTCTTAAAATAGATTCGATGAGACGATACAGCATGTTGAGTTGGACTACCCTCGAGCCATGGACATGTGGCGTGGTGTTCCCTACAACATTGATTCTGCCTTCAAGTTTAATGGTGAGCCTCACTGGCCTTTTAATGTTTTCTAATGTGTGTGAATTTGATTTGATGTGTTTGCTGTTGTGTATTTTTTCTTATCCAGGTGAGAATTTACTGATTCCTCCATCATTTGACCTTAGATACAAATTTCGTATAGGCAACAATAATTTCAGTTGTAAGTTTCAGATAAGTACAATACTAAGTTGTGTAAAATTTGGGTGCACTTTGTCTTGGATTACATTTAACAAAAACGCCCAAAAATGAAATAAGGGAGCCAGTTCATATTTGCCAGGTTAAAAATGGAATTTATATAAATGTAAACAATTAAAGAGGAGTAATATAGTAGAATGGAAATATTAATACGGTATACAATATTGCAGCAGTCTTGTGATGTTGAAAATTTTTCTGAATACTGGTACTTCATTGTAACTATTTTGTATACTGTCAGCATTATATTTCATCTTTTATTTCTACTTTACTTTCCAGGTACAACTTACTTCTTCCAAGGGAAAATGTTTTGGGAGTTTGACGACTTCCGCATGAAGGTAAAGAAAAAATCGCCCGCCCTGACAGCGCCCTTCTGGCTCGGCTGTCCCAACACCGAGAACCCTTACATCATGGAGAAAACGGTTGCCACTTCAGATAGTCCGGTGTTGAGGCCACCTTTACGATTACCACTATTATTATTATTACTATTATTACTGTTACAGCCTGGTGGTGTAGTGGTTAGCGTGCTCAGCTCACCTCCGAGAGGGCCCAGGTTTGAATCCCCAGTCGGGTGGAGACAATTTGGGATTGTTTCCTTAAATGTGTAACCCCTATTCACCTAGCAGAGAATAGGTACGGGACGTAAGTCGAGGAGTTGTGACCTTGCTATCCCGGTGTAATTGGCGTAGAGATGTGACAACCCCATCGCCCACTGTTTACGGTGCAATGGCCTCGGGGCGAGGAACACGGAGAACCCCTCCCCTGTAAGATTTCCCTAGCAAAGGGTTACCTCCAGCATGGAGATAAATGCCTGGTATATATATATATATATATATATATATATATATATATATATATATATATATATATATATATATATATATATATATATATATATATATATATATATATATATATATATATATATATATATATATATATATATATATATATATATATATATATATATATATATATATATATATATATATAAAATTATTACTGTTAGATATATGATCTCCCCTCCTTGCTCTTTTATTTACTTATTATTTTTCTCTTGGATATAGGGTTACTGCGCCTTCTATTCCCTTCAAAAACATAGTGTATTCGCTCATGCTTAGGGAGTGAGTGGTGGCCGAATGATGAGGGCATTTGGAACCTTGTGAGGACATTTGGAACCTCCAAATGAAGTGTTCGTTGCTGATCATATAACACCATCACTGGTATTAGAACAGATGTCCCTCTTCCACTTGATATGTACCAGTTCAAAGTCATGATTTGTGTGTGTGTGAGGTTTCCACGCTCGGCTTCAAGCAACTCACCTTGCCCTTGCTCTCGCCTTGTCCATAAAAGAAAAAAATGTACCGTAAAACACCCTAACTTCAGACACTTTTTACATGTTTTAGTGAAAAACTCTGTTAATAATGGTGCAATTTTATTCCTGTTGGTGGCCAGGTAGAGTACCTACTAAATCCATATAATAAAAAAAATTACATACATACATAAATACATATACCAGGCCTTCCTCTCCACACTGGAGGTAGCCTCATCACGTCGCACACCCTCTGAACAAAATGCCCAAACATAGAACTCCCCCCCCCCACTCCCCTGCACACACACACACACACTCCACATCTCAACCCCCCAATCCCTGTTGGAGGAGGGAGCAATCCCCACCACACAACTGCATCCCCTTGGGGCATTATAAGGGGTACAGCTATGTTTACATCCATAGCAAGGCC
The DNA here is from genome assembly GCA_033782935.1 of Petrolisthes cinctipes. NCBI lineage: Eukaryota > Metazoa > Arthropoda > Malacostraca > Decapoda > Porcellanidae > Petrolisthes > Petrolisthes cinctipes. Next base: position 39,518 of record JAWQEG010002845.1, on the reverse strand, counting down.
CGATGGCAAAAGCTGGTTTACCCCTGCCACTTCACTACAGGGCAAACTCCCCCTCCAGCATTCAGCCCAGCCATGGGCCACACTCAATGCAGGCCCCTCCTCCAAGGACCGTGAAGCCGCGTCCACTCTTCAAGCATTCACCACCCTCCTCCACTCGTTTCTGTCACACGCAATCACTCTACCTTGCTCCACAAGTTTACCTTTTCCACTCAGACTCAGAGCTCCTTTCACGGTGTCTATCCATCTCCTCCTTACACCTCCCACATTTGAGCCCCCTATCCTCTTTACCATTCTATTCTCCTCCATTCTCTCCACATGTCCAAACCATCTTAACACACTCTGCTCTGCAATGCGTGCTAACTCTCTCACTACACCTGTCCTTCTCCTCACTTCCTCATTCCTGACTCTGTCCATTCGAGTCACACCTCACATGCTTCTCAGACATCTCATCTCTACTACATTCAACCTTCTCTTCTCACTTTCTCCCATATTACATGTTTCCGCTCCATACAGTGCAGTAGGCACTGCTATCCCTTCGTATAACTTCCTCTTTACATCCATTCTAAGTGACTTACAGCCAAACATCCTATTCATTCCTTCTAGCACCTTTCCTACCTCATTTACTCTAGATTTTACCTCTGTCTCTATTTTGCTATCCACCGTCACCGTTGACCCCAAATACTTAAAGCACTCCACCTCCTCCAATATTTCACCATCTAGCATTATATTCATCCTTCTACCCTCTGCTCCCCTCCTACATCTCATTACTTTGCTCTTTGCCATGTTCAGTCTCAGTTTCCTCCTCCTGCACTAACATACTCAGTTCCTTTTCTGACTCTGCCATTAATGCCGTATCATCAGCAAACAGTAATTGGTTTAGGGCCAACTCTCTACCTCTGCTGTCCACCAAACTCAGTCCTCTCTCTATCACCCTAGCATTTACCTCTCTTACCACACCATCCATATAAATATTAAACAACCATGGTGACATCACACAGCCTAGACGGAGTACCACCTTCACTGGGAACCATTCACTCACGTTACTTCCCACTCTAACACACGCTCTACTGTTCACATAGAAACTTTTCACCCCTCTCAATAATTTCCCCCCAGCCCGTACAACTGCAAAACCTTCCACAATCCATTTCTATCAATTCTATCATATGCTTTCTCGAGATCCATAAATGCCCATACTACTACTTTACTTTTCTCTTAATATTTCTCACACACCTGCCTTACTGCAAATATCTGGTCCACACAACCTCTTCCTCTCCTAAAGCCACCTTGCTCTTCACCAATCACAGTCTCCATACCCTCTCTGACTCTTCTCATCAACACCTTCCCATACAGCTTTCCTACTACACTTAACAGGCTTATACCCCTGAAACTATCTATCTCCTTTTCCCTTAAATAGAGGTACTACACAAGCACTCACCCAATCTATTGGGACCTTACCACTGTCAAAACATACCATCAACAACCTTACCAACTACTCCATCATACTTGTTCCACCATATTTCAGACATTCTACAGCAAATCCATCCAAACTTGAAGCTTTCCCTGTTTTCATCTATCTCATTACCTCCTCCACCTCCTTCTTTCTTATCGGCTCCTCATTTAATCCCTCCAACCTGTTTACTCCATTTCCCCTTCCAAACACAACAATCTCAGCTTCTTTATCATCATCAAAATTCAGCAATCCCTCAAAATACTCGGCCCATCTCCTCTCAACTGCCTTCTTCTCAACCAGCATGGTATCATCCTCTGCTTTCACCCTTTCCTCTTTCCCTGATGTCCCTTTCCTTATCCTCTTGACTTCTTTCCAAAACATTTTCTTATTTTCCCGGAAATTTTCATTTAACTTTCCACCCCACCTATCATCTGCCCTCACTTTAGCATCCCATACAGCTCTCCTTGTAACACTCATACGATTCCTGATCTTTCCTCTGTAACCATACTTCAAACGCTTGCCTCTTTTCCACTATAGCTGCCTTAACTTCCTCACACCACCATTCACTACCCTTCCTCAAACCATCCCCAACCCTTCTCCAACCACAAACCTTCTCCATACATCCTATTACTGCCCTTTTAAACATTTCCCATTCCTCCTCTACTTCACCTGTCTCCTTCTCCCTTACTCCATTCCAATTCCTAGCAATCTCCTCTTGATACTCCAACATCATCTCTTTATTGCTCAACTCACTCACTTTTCAAGCCCTCTTTACTCCTTCCCTATTTCTTGATACCACTCCTAAACCCTCTCTTAACCTACCCTCTACTAGGAAATGGTCCGAAATACCACCCCCTTCCTCCCTCAATACTCTAACATCCAACAAACACTGTAAAGCAGTCTTTGACACTACCACATAGTCCATTAAAGCTCTATTTACCGTTCTCCCATTTATCTGTCTTACCCACGTATATTTATATATTTCCTTTTTCTTAAAAAAAATGTATTTCCAACTACTAGCTCTCTCTCTACACATAACCCAATCATTCTTTCACCACTCATTTATTCCCGGCACCCCATACCTACCCACAACCCAATCTACTAACTCATCCCCCACTCTTACATTCAAATCTCCCAAAAGTACGATGTTCATATTCTGCCCAAAACTCTGTATACACTCCTCCAATTCATTCCAAAACTGTCCTCTCTCCACCTCATCCCTCTCACTTCCTGGCCCATACGCACTCACAAACACCCATGTCTCCTGACCAAATTTTACTCTTACCCACTTCAACCTTGCCGACAACTCCCTCCACTCCACCACATTCCGATTCACTTCTGCACTCAGAATCAAAGCCACTCCTTCCCTAGCTCTTCCTCTCTCCACCCCTGACACTCTACCACTCACACAACCAAACTCACATTCACCTTTCCCTTTCAACTCTGTCTCACTCAATGCTAGTACATCCAACTTTCTTTCAACAAACACTCTCCCAATCTCCTCCCTCTTACCTTACCTTACTACATCCATGCCCATCATTGTCTCAATTTTGATATTCTTGGGGTTTCTGGAAGTACAAATACTTCACTCCCTCCTTTTCCTTTGTATGTGCTCCATGACAAAATTTCTAGGGAAAACTTACAGAGGAGGGGTTCCCCATGCCCCTCGCTCCGAGGCCATTGCACCGTAAACAGTGGGCGGTGGGGTCGCCACATCCCTACGCCTCCTCAGTAGGAAGGAAGAACACTAAGTACTGTAGTAGAGAAAGTAAGAGCGAGCTATGGGAGGTAAAGGATGCTAAATTTGTGCTTTTTTTTTTTCTTTTCTTTTTTCAATTTTCGAGTGTCTGAAGTTAGGCAGAAATTTCTTAACTTTGGACAGCTCTTCCCAACTTCGGACATGGTTGTATTTTCCCTTTAAACATGAGAATGGTTAACAGCATCGATCTCTGGACACGCTGGCTGAACTTCGGACACCTGAGGAGTTTTTTAAAAATACAAAACAAAAAATTTACTGCATTCATATATGAAGAGATATATCCAAAAATAGCTTCTTTTTTAAGCACATAAATTGAGATCACAATAAGTTGCATCATATCACATTGTAGTGAGGTTTTCTTGGCGTAGATCTAACTAAGAATTATTCAAAAACTTTTCTAGCCGAAAAAAAAACATAAAAACGCATTGCGTATACACAAAACCGGAAGAAGAAGTGATCTCTTCTTCCAAAAAAAAAACTTCACTTAAATTTCAAGTTGCTACTTCACGGACTCAACAAATGCATACTGAAATAACATAATAGGACCTACATAAGGTACATAATACATAATAATATAATTCCAGGTACTAATGACACACACACCCACTTCCGGTATTCCTTGACTGGATTACCTGTATAAAATACTATAACTAAATAACTAATATAACTTTTTTCTTCAAAATAAAACTCATTACTGGTTAAGGCATCATACTGTAGCACCTTACAGACAATAACTTTGGTACTGGTAGTACTGACAATCTTACAGAACTATACCACATATTATTTGGGTACTGGTATCATTACTAAGGCCATAGGTTTACGTCTACATAAAAAATCATCCTTGGCTTGCAGTCAAGTACCGGTACCGTATTAATTTGTCTGTCCGAAGTTGGAACTTTTTTCTGTAAAAAATAGAAATATTAATTAAAAAAATCATAACACAGTTATGCATGCATATATTTTAAATTTGTTTACTGCCCAGTACTTACAGAGAGTGTCCACGTATAATCGTACCATTCACGTTCTTACAATTGAAACTCTTTGTTCTGTTTGAACAAAGTTTTGCAGGGTTAAAAAAATGCAGACTTTTTTTTCATTGCATTTGTAGAATATTTTCACCCACACATATTCAAGCTATTGTAATAGAATTTATACATAATAATCTTTGAACATTCCCCTAACTAACACCATCGTTATTTTTTGCAAATATAGCACTCTCTTCCAGTACAGTCGAATTATTACATTTTTTCGCGAAATGTCCGAAGTTATGGTGCAGTCCGAAGTTAGGGTGTTTTACAGTATATATATTAGATATTAGTGTTGTGATTTCAGTGTCCATGTGAGGTTCTGGAATAGAGAACTATACATCACTTGAAGGAAAGAAAAGTAATCGCATATGTACTGATAAATGTCAGTGCGACTGTAAAATATCGTGTTATTCTCCATTAGGGAATTTTCATGAAGGTAGTCTGTGATGTGGTGTTGGAATCCCCGTAAAGTTCTCTTATGAGTTGGTCTGTGAGGTGTGTCTAGGAGTTATGCATTAAGAGGTTGTAATACCATGAGGTGGTCTTTCTTCCTTGACCAGTCTAGTTGTGTGAGGTTGCAGACCTAGATGATCTTATACTCTGAGTCTAAAGTGTACTGTACAGTGAGACTTGCCAGGAAAAGGAGAGAGGAGCAAAGAATGGAATATGGAGAGTATTAAGTTTTAAGACCACACTAATTCCTCACCCACGAGACAGTAACATTCATAATAAACTCAATATGCCAGTATTAAGCAACTTGGATGATGACAGCAGCATTGTATAGTTGTATTAATTGTTGTATGCTGCATCACCTGCTGATTTGGCAGATTATTGCATTTACTTAGACTGTACAATTGATCTCCTATTTTATTGGGTAAACCTTAGAATTAGCCACAGAAGTAGAAAAATCACTAATTTCCTATTGTTTTTTTGATACTGTAATTTGTTATTCTCTGTTTGTATCTGTTTAAATATAAGGGCAACAATTTGTTATTCTCTGTTTGTATCTGTTGAAATATAAGGGCAACAGTGTATTTTGACCATGTTTGACCCCCATGAGGGTGAATGCCCCACACAAAGAGGGCAGGGCTTGAAGGTTGAGGGAAATTGGAGAGAAAAATAAGTAAGTAATGCTTAAATAGTTAATTGTATTTATATGTTCTAAAAGTAGCCTGACTTGGCCTGACCTAACCTAAACAAATCTGGTCTTGGGCAAACAACCGGGATCTAACCTGGGCATACTGTGACCAAACCAGATGCACTGTCACCATTTTATTTCAACAGATAATAACAAGGAATAATATATTTTGTAAAGAAACAATAGGAAAATATTGATTTTTCCTCTTCTGTGGCTAATCTTAACTGTTACCATTTTATGTTATAGATTATAATTTAAAATGAGCACATGAAGCAACACAGAAATAACTACTAATTAAGTACTGCTAATTAAGCAAAACAGAATGAGACCATACAAAGACACCCATAAAAGGCAATTACTAATGAGAGTGACTGCTAGTGTTGCATTTCACTCTGGATGTAGGTTAAAGTCCATACAAACCCAAAGTATCAAACAAAAGACTTTCGTAAAGGCTGCAGCCAGAAAATCTTTTGAGTCCACACTGTGTACGATTCAAGAGGCTTCCAATATACAGTAGTTTGTATGGGTTACATTTTCCAGAACAAATTACTGTACAACATAGGTTATTATTTTTCCTGAGTTTCATCCGAGTGCAAATGCGATGGAGTCATACATTACTGCACTCGTATACAGTTTTTATATATTTTTAACCTTTGAGGCTATGCAAGTAGATAGAACTTTTTCAATACCTGCCCTGTGTTGCTAGTCAAGTGAGAGATACGTGTGCCTACATAAGTCTCAGGATGGGATTATTAAACTTACTTGTCGATATTATTGCAAAATAATAAGAGCTGAGCGATGAAGAGAACTTACCGTCGTTAAAGAGGTTTAATGATGATACCCTAAGTGGTCATAATTTACTTAAAAGATTAACTATGCTGTGTTCATACATTCTCTGAGCAGCCAGTTTCTTTTATAGATTATTTATTTGGATAGATTTTTGTACTGTGTGCTGTAATATTCTTTCATTGTCTTTGTGGAACTGTGAAGAAACTTCCACAAGTATTTCGTTATGAGAAACTTTCCGCAAGGAGAAAACTAATGCTGCAGTACAAGATGTTCATGACAGGAATACAGTGCCTCTATTTATTACCAAACATTAATACAGAATATTACACTTTATTAAAATGATAGAAACACTCCCAGTGAACAAGAAAGCCTAAGTACTGATGTCAGGTTCCAAGTATGAACATTTGAAAGATTCCTTTGAGACTTTGTGAAGATGCTAGCATAAAAGGTTAGTCTGCTGAATGCTGATAGTCAATGGCACACAAATTACAGAAATTGAAAGTAAATAAGTTGTTATCCCAGTAGTCCCAGTAAGAATTCATGGGGTGAGAGAAAGTGTTAACTGTAATTTAGATACACAATTTCAGTACAGTACAAGTAAGAGTTTTAGCCTGTGTTTGAAAATACACAGTACTGTACAGTAGATCCTTGGTATACATGTCTATCCACCACTCCATTATACACTCACTCCCCCATTGATGACCACCAATATATTTCATCTGACTTGTGTTATTCATTAACATTAAGTGATCTACTGGGTCTGTGTTAAATAACAAATATTAAGTACTGTATGTCATACCTAACTAAAGGTTATTACTTGTACTGTATACAGAGAGACTCATGAAAAAAGAAATAGCATTCCAGTACTGTAACCAGAAAGCATGATATTTTATTTGTCACCCATGTGTGGTCTGTGTAGAAATGTGTTTTAATGTTACAAAAATCCTAACAGTATGGAAAAGTATTTTATTTTAAGTTCTTGATTACAATTTTACAGTGTTTCATAACCATTACAATTACCCTTCTTATAATTTTTTTACGTTTATACCATATGTGTTTAATGTTTTTTGTATTGAAATAGTGTAGAGGACTCATCCACCATCATAGTCACATCCACTGGGTATCAGGCATTCAGAATTGTAAGGGGCAACACTCCATCGGATCAACTTTAAGGGGAAATTCTCTTGTTCGTGAAATGGAAGGTCTCTGATTTCTCCAAACTATACCACAAAACAGATTCCCTTTTACTACCATTGAGGACATCTGTTTTCTGGCATAGTTTGGAAGAATTGCAGACCTTCCAATTCATCAACAAGAGAATTTCCCCTTAATAGTTGAACCAAGCATATAGATAAAGTAAAGCTCGTAATGTTAAGATTTAACTGCTAGATGAGACCTAGAATGTCCTGTACGTATTTGTCTGTCCTTTCTTGAATTTTTTTTTACCTGTGCCTTCTTGGGTCTTGGCCGTCTTGTATAATTCCTGTCTGTCTCACCGTGTCTTCTGCATCATATCTCTTTTCTTTGTGACTTTCTCCATTATCTTGTCTGTACTTTATCATCTGCACTTAAGACTCGTTGGAAGGAAAACTGATCTCCTAGTGCGTATATATGTGTGTGGTGTTTTTTATATTTATATATCTGTATTGTACTGTCTTTTATTTAATTTATATTTTTATAATGATGTTCTGACATGACGTTTATTTCATGAAGCCTATTACCAAGTCATAGGTCATCTCTATCCCTCTCTCTACACACACACACACACACACACACACACACACACACACACACACACACACACACACACACACACACACACACACACACACACACACACACACACACACACACACACACACACACACACACACACACACACACACACACACACACACACACACACACACACACACACACACACACACACACACTAACACACACACACACACACACACACACACACACACACACACACACACACACACACACACACACACAGCCACACACTCACATATTGTACACACACACACACACACACACACACACACACACACATTATGATATTTACTCACCATGCACTGCTGACTAGCCAGTAGACAGAACCATTAATTAGTGACCATTTTTGGCATCTCTTTATGGAGCTACAGTATGACTATTGTTCCACCAGCAGATTGCCTTGTATAATTCTGAATGCCTTATACAATATATTCTTCCTTATATTCTCCCTAATGCACCTTTCTGCTCATGTGTGATATACTGTACCAGGTATTCATCTGTACATGTATTCTCATTTGGTTTGGTCTTTCAGTTTGAGAAAAAATATTGCTGTATGTATGTACGTCTCTGCCTGTTTAGTAATGTGGCACGCTAAGCAGTATGATATTATTATTCCCACTTGGTGTTGTATTCTCAAGCTTGTTAATGTATGTTTTATTATAAGGTATTACTGTCGTTTTTCCTTTTTTTATTTGTGTTTCGGGAACAGATTGTCTCGGTTATTGTTGATGCTGCCTAAGAATAATATGGAATGTTAAAGTGAATTTGCTCATACTCGCTCTGATATTAATACCAGTACATTATAGTATAGGTACTATCATTTATAAAAGGCAATGTTACTACTGTAGTATGTGCATGCATTGTACTGCATTTATTATGTATTTTTATTATGTGTGAATTCAATGTTACACAGATTATGAGAAGAGAAAAGACGTGTAGGAGAAAGTGTCGTGCCTGGAAAATGTTGTACTGTCTGTAATGTTAAGTGTAGAATATTATTGATTCTGTATGAATGGTACATTTATAAGTTCTGTGTAATGTTATTCTGCTTTTATCTGTGTTCTCAGCCTTGGGGAGAAGTGGCTTCAGGGCAAGTCACATTATATTACCTGTGATATTATTAGGTGAATAGTACTTGCACTTTGATATTAAAACAGTTGAAGAATCTCCAGTCCAGTGTCTTTAATAGAAACACAACTAACAAAGCTGGCACTCCAACTCTCACCAACCTACCTAGAGCCGTCTGTCAACACTCTATGGCCTTATTCAATTGTGTTACTATATATAGGTGAGTGGTCTGATGTGGGTTAGAGTCCTAGTTGTGTTGGTGGCGGTTCTTATAAAACAACGGGCCGTATGCAAGAGTATAGATGGTGTCGACAGCTCTGTATTGTGTCCCTAGAGTCATCGCATCGGTGCCACACCAACATCAATACCACCAATCAATATTTTTGTACACGGTCCAATTTGTCAATGTAGTGCCCATGTCTGTACAATCTCCAGTGTGGATAAAAAATAACATCATTCGAGGAGGAGCTTTTATTGACGACATTTTGCAAATGCTTTTTCAGGTCAAAGAATGAGCAGTAGCAAAAAGTCATCAATAAGAATAACTCCTCCTCATACAGTGTTATTCCTTATCCATTCTGTCAAGCTAGTGCATATTATTTTTTGCATATTTTTTACTCAATCTCCAGTGTCTTGCCGCTAAGAAATGTACAGTAATGGTTAAGTGAGTGAACCTTATAGTTGTAGTGACCTATACATAATCATTTAGTAAGAGCTAGCTTTGCCACTCGGGGTCATCAGCCAGCCTGGGGTGTGCAGGTTCAAATCTTGGCCACGGTGGGAGGGTCTTGTCTTGTGTTACACGGTCAATCCAGCCTTGCACGGTAGATGATTAAGGGGGTGTTAATATACTTTTGGTACATCAGAGCACTTTGAGTCCACTAAAATGTGCCAAGAAACAGAACAGCTAGGACAAGATAAACTAAAATAATGGTGTCCTGTCCTATCCTGTTTCTGGAAATAGTTTGGAGGACTCAGTTGCACCAGATTTACCAACACTGTACTGTACTATCCCCTTAATTAATTATTGCAGTTGGGGAGTTAACGTCACATTCAACCTTCCATTAGCCTGAGATAATTGAACCAGGATATTATTTATTACTGTACCTTGCTGTATTTTGGTTTTGCATATCTGAGTGTATATATATTTTTTACTTTGTAGTTAGTGGAGGAGGAGGAGGAGGAGGAAGAAGAGAAGGAAGGGGAGGAGGAAGAGGAGTAGTAGTTGGTAAATAATGAACCATCTTGTGTGCTTGTAACTCGTATGATTTGTTTCTGCCATTAGATAAAACCCAACACCATACATCATTGGCTCTATGGCATCATGATTTTCCTGAACTGTATTGAAACTATCTGGCATTAATTGAAGCATCTTACTGGAATCTCAAACTTTTCTTCTAGGTTTAATTTGACTGTGTATAGTCCAAAGCTGTATAAATGTTTGGCCGCTCTCAGTTTTTCACAATAAGCTAAGCACCAAGTAGAGTCGCGAAATCATGAACCCAAGGTTTCATGACATCATCAAATATTCGCATTACTCCTTGTTTATTCGTTCTACAGTACTTATCAGTTTCCTGTATATTTTGGACATTTTGAGATTGAACATTCAGTTGCCTAAGCATACTGAATGTATTTCCAAAGACCCTAGAAAATTGGGCAGGTATTGGATTTTATGAATTTTTAAATGCATATTTTTCACTTTGTTTTAAGATACTGGCCATTTAAAGTTATGAAATCTCCTTATTTTAGTCTCAAATAGATGGATTTCTCATGTAAAACATGCATGAACACACTGTATTCCTACACAGTCAAGTATGCAATGACAAAATAAATACTAGAAAATAAAATAAATAATTAACCTTTTCAAAATAGGTACGTTGTTCCCGCTTCACTCATCTGCACCTTTGCCAGTATACTGTATCAGGATATACCTCACTTCTGGGGGTCATTGAAATGTCACTCTGTAGAAAAGGGATTTAGTTTAGCCAGCAATGAGTACCTTCCCTTTCCTCTATGATCATTCCTTACATAGAAGCTGACCTCTTCACGTGCCTCATACGTTGTGCCCTCCTCCTCTCTTCTTTCTGTCCTCTTCTTCCTTTCTTTTTTTTTTTCCTTTTTACTCCGTTTTTCTCTCTTCTCCTCTTGTTTGTGCATGGTCAGTTTTCTTTTTGTGTCATGCTTCTTGATAATGTGTAATCCCCCTCATTAATACAAGACAAATCCTAGGGATACATAAGTATATGCTTTTCAGAAAAGTTTTGTGCTGATCAGGAAAATTTTGAATACTGTAATGCCACAGCTGAAACAGTTTTAAAAGAATGGAGAACCGAACTGTGGTGTGAGGCTCATGTGAAACGTCCTCAATAAATGCCCCTCCTCATAATATTATGATGTTAGTTACAATCCTGTACATATAGTGAGTTGAATGTGTTCAAGAGGGTTAAATAGGGCCATGTGTTGTGTTTGAATTTTGTGCTACTGATTCCTTCAAACAACAACAACAGTCTTGTGCACTATACATGGTGTTTTGTGGCCTAGATTGGAGGAACGAGTTGCACCCAATTTGTCAGTAAAAATCATACTGTCTTTATGGATATATTTACCTGCAGTGCAGATGAACACTTTTATAGAATATGTTTATTTGTATCTCATCAAGTTTCTGTTTTGTCATTGTTTTATTGGTGTGGAGTTTTTGTGTGACTTTGTTTGCTTAATATCTTTCTTGCATTAAAAATATGGTCATCATAGTACTGTATAAACTAAATTAATTTTGTGAGATCTTATCTACAGTATAAGTTTATCAAAGACCAGTTTTTTCTAAGGCAAATACTATGAAAACCATGTACAAATAGAATTATACACTAATCTCACAATTGGAAATACTGTAATTTTATATGGTCAGTATTTGATTTGTGTATCAATAGAACGTACATTATTTTTCTTCTTTTCATTCATTAATTCACACCAGGAGAGATAATGAGACATAATTTCATCTACTTGTTTTAGATGTATGACAGCTGAAATTTACTGTCCTGTGATGAATATGTACTGTACTATAAAAGGCTGTGCAGTGTAATGTATTGTTCAATGTGCTGGAAACACTACTAGTGCTATATACTGTAATGTGTCTTTACATAGCTGGACAATAGCTGTTCCACATTATGTGTGTAAACAAGAAACTGTAGGCTACTATCAAGGAAAACTCATAAGAGAAAGTATGACATGTAGGAACTAGACACTGTTTGTTGTACTATTTCCGGGGTTGAATTATGTGACCTTAACTACAATTAGTGATGAAAGTACTGTACTGTACTTCTCTTGGACTGTAGATGATAGAGAAGTAATTTAGTGCTGATCACATGACTATGATAACTATATATGTTACACTTTGTACAGTATAAACACAGCTATCACTGCCTTTATTTTAGCTAGCTATATATTATTTGTGGATATGAAGGAGTAATTAAGTCATGTTTTGTGTATGGCTGTATTCACCGGTACAGTACATAGAGCAACTGACTGCTAGAATTAATTTATCACGTGCAGTTTTCCTCAACTTCATCAAGTACTATACTGTACTAAATAGGGGTGTTACATGTTGTCGATACTCTGGTACTGTAATTGGCTGGAAGAGACATTGGGTGGTATAATTAAACTGCAGTAATACTTGTAACTTGTCTGATGAAAAATTCTCTTTGTCGCTCAATTCCCATTATTTTACAAAGCAAATTTAGCGACGAAGAGCCTTTACGTTGAAGAAGTAGTTTAATAATACTGTACCACCCTTTGATATGAAACACAATTAAGACCTCCCCTTCGTGTTGATAATTTCACAGTAAGATTCATGATGGTAACACAAAACAAGACCTCTTTATTATAATGTCACAGTATAAACCATTATAGTAACACAAAACAGTCATAACATCCCTTCTTTTTTATAATGTCACAGTAAAAGTCATGATATTAACACAAAACAAGACATCGCTCCTTTTTGATAACAACACAGTAATTACCAGATTGTAACACAAAACAAACAATCCCTTTCTTTTTGATACTGTCTCTGTAAGAGTCGTTAGTGTAACACAGAAACACATTATAGTCTTTCACAGCTTATATTACCATTCTTTTCCTGGTATGAATTAAGTAGTATTACCTAACTTATAATCACTTTAATACAGTGTACATTTATGGCAATTATTATCGGCTTTATGCATGTTTTAATTAAGGAGAGATTCTTTTGTTGGTGAATTGAAAAGTTTTTGATTCCTCCAAACTATACCACAAATCAGATCCCCTATTAGTGCCATTGAGGGCATCTGTATTGTGGCATAGATAGAAGGAATCAGTAGCCTTCCAATTTATCAAAAAAGAGAATCTCCCCTGAATCAGACTTGTATTGCAGTTCATTTCAAATTTCAAGGGTGTTTGTAGGCAGTTCAGATCATTATGTAAATCTTTAATTGATAATACAGTACTGTTAATAATTGTTAGGGGGAAATTCTGGAGTTTGTATATTTTGCACACGTGTTTAAATACTGTCGCTGATTGCATTGGTTTATTTTATGTGGCATGGCCTTTTTTACACTGTTATTACTTTTGTATATAATAGATACCATAATAAGATATAAATACTGGGTGTGCAGTCAATGGAACAAGTAATTATCTCCCCACACCACTAATGATCAAAGGTTATTGGGGGAAGTAGGGTGTTTTAAATTGGGAGCCTAAATCTGGAGCAGCTGATTCCTCCAAACTATTCTAAGCAACAAACAGGTCACCATTATGTTTATTCGTTTGGTCCTGTTTCCGGACATACTTTGGAGGAATCAAGGCGCTCCGGTGTATCAAAAATGTATTGCCCCCCTAAGGTTATTATACTCTTTTGGCAGTAAATTCGAAGGCTACTGATTCCTCCAAAGTAGGCCACAAAACATATTCTCTGTCGGTAACTTAAGGTCGCCTGTTGTTTCGTGGCATAGTTTGGAGGAATCATAAGCCCTCCATTTGCCCCATTAAGTTGACCCCCGGCCGTGATGATGTAGTCAGAAAATTGGAGGTTAGGGAGTCCTTCAAACATTGCCACGAAGCACACACACCTACATTATTAAAGGAGCTTAATTGTTTTGTGGCATAGTGGGGAGGAATCAGAAGCCACCACCACCAGGTCTCATACATACATAATATTATAATTCTAAGAAACCCAACCAAGACATTTCACACGACTCGGTTAAATTGTGTTAAGTATTTATCATAAAAAATAAACGAGAATGCTTTATTTTACTGACTACTAACTTACATAATCCTTTGAAAAAACAACAATTAGACCAAAATAAGTCATTATATAGTTAGTTTATTATTCTTCAACTTTCCCTCCTTTCCTACGTGCTTGCTGTCCCATCTATTATGATCTCTATATCGATCTCTTTCTCCCTGTCCCTCCTTTCCTTCGTGCTTGCCGTCCCATCTCTCTCTCTCTCTCTAAGCCTCCTGGAAGACCATGTAGGACGAGGGAGAAGGTGATAGAGAGGTGGGACAGCATGCACGAAGGAAACAAAAGGAAAGGAGGGACAGCAAGCACGAAGGAAACAAAAGGAAGGAAGAGAAAAGGAGTAGGTGGGACAGCAAGCACGAAGGAAACAGAAGGAAAGGAGGGACAGGGAGAAGGTGGGGCAGCAAGCACGAAGGAAAAGAGGGACAGGGAAAAGGTGATCGAGATCAAGGTGGGACAGCAAGGCCTGAGCAAGCACGAAGGAAATATAAAATAAAGAAGGGACAGTTGAAAAATATGATGTCAGGGAGTGGCATGCACGGGGTCGGGGCAAGGGACTGATTAATTAATATTAGGCGCCGCAACAGCAAGGTCATATGGCGCCCGTGGAAGGTAGTGATTTGAGAGGTGGGAGAGCAATTAAGCACACATGGTAACAGATGAAAATAAATGGCCAGTTGGATTCAAGAACATTCATGATGGTGTATACGAAGGCGTAGTACCGGTACGATGGGTCTGTCTGTTTGTCTATGGAGCCGTCGTCAACACCATGATTTTTTTTTTGAATATAGACAAAATAAAAAAAATTGCTAAAAATAGTTAATCATTTATAAAACCCACACAAACAAACTATATAAAAACAAGCCAATCTGAGCCTAGGGAAATATTTACGGTTTACCAAACTTTTCTGTGTGATATTGTCAATCCACATAACGCCACGCAGTTCTGCCAGGTGCAAGGAAATATCTCTATTTTAGGGAATTTGTAAGGCCACACAGGGAAAAATAAATGAAGATAGTTCATAAGTAAATGGGGAAACTTTTACCAGACGAAATATCAAGAAGATAGTAAATGTGTGACCATTTTCAAGAGTAAACAGGGAATTATTGAGGTAAAAAGAGAAATAGTGATGTTAAAGCTGGGGTAAAAAGGCAAATTCAGATGTTAAAATTGGGGAAAAAGAAAAAGTAAAATTCTGAGGAAAAAGGTAAATTCTGGGCCTGGCAAGTTGGCAACACTGTAAACCAAACCCACGTGTTCACTTGTCTTTCCCACCCAGACTCTGATGGTGTGAGGGTGTGTTATGTCTATTTGGATGGAATTATTGAAGTATATTCCCTTAATTTACCCATATATTCATCTTTAAAGTGTTTATTAACGAGCCATTTATTGCCCTCAGAGGATCAGATATATAATAATCATGGCGCCAACAAAGAAATCGGTAAGTATTAAAATTGGGGACTTAAGGTTGATTTTTTTTTGGTAATATTCAAGCGTTTGTCCATACTGTCTTTTCGACTCGAGATTTTCAGAATGCAATGTTTTACAGTGTGTTATTAACGAATCTGTTGTTCACTTCCGTGGCAAATGAGTGTATTTGGAAAGATCACCCAATCTCCAAAAACACTCATTTTCGTCAGATATGAACTACATATTCGTCTGAAAAACACTACAACACATTAAATAGAACTAACTTAGTTAGACCTCACATGTCATCAGTGTCATCAACAGCCTCTTGGTCCTCCTCTTGAAGTGGGATGTTTGGTCGCTTGCAAATACTGTATTGTGAAGTATGCCACATGCCATAATAAATTTGGCAGCTTTCCATGTTTTTCTTGCAAAAACTTGTAAAGCCTTTATAATTTTGTTAACACATGGTTATGGGTTGGTAGGTTGATAATAAGAATAATTGTCACCTGTTTAATCAAGGTGTCCCAAGTTCGAGATTCTCAAACTACCTCTTTTTGGTATTTATTGAAACAATTACCGTTTTGTAGCAGTGTTGCCAGATACTGTTATAGACTGCATAGAGATATATCAACGGCAGCTGGAGCTGTCATAAAGAATTACCCCATTTTGACTGAGAAATTATATTTCTTTACCATGCAAACATGTACCAGCTCCCTCATGAAAATTTCTTGGTCTTTATTTGGTAAATGTAATTAGAGAGTCGGTGCCTTTTTGCCACAATAAAAATGATGCTACCATACAATGAAAATCATGATTATGTTGTACTGTAATGTCTTCTTTTCTTTACAGAAAAAGGCCATTGAGAGCATTAACTCTCGCCTGGCTCTGGTGATGAAATCTGGAAAGTACCAGCTTGGATACAAACAAACCCTCAAGTGTCTACGTGCTGGGAAGGCTAAACTGGTGATCATTGCCAGTAACACACCATCCCTCAGGTGAGACCGAGAAGTAAAACTTCACATGGCAATCCCAACCCTCCTTGTCCTACAGGGTTATGGATAATGCATTGATTTAAGATATTACTGGTATATGCCTTGTCCAGGGTGACCTGCAGTTCAACTAAAATGCCATCTCATGACATTGGTTGGTAGTTTAGACATGATGTTATGCTTGTGGTTTATTGAGTCTTTGTAGTCCAACAAGAGAAATGAAATGTGCAAGCTTATGTTATTATATTATCGGTGATTTGCAGTTCTGTTATCATAGAAAAAGTTGTCTGGAGGTAGGTAGAGCTAATTATTATGGTAATAGTAAGAGAGGTACTGTATAGGGAGACGAGCCAAGGTCAAAGGATAACCTAACCATAAAATGATGTAAATGGGAGAAGTGTAGTATCTTCATACAGTACTTTGTTAATTGCTTAAAATGTAACTACTGTACTGTATATGAGAGGTATGGGAGCAAAATAGATAGCAAATTCCTTACCCCACAACATGGGGCAAATACTATGTATTAGAATCTGCATTATGAAAATTAGATACAACAAGGGAAGAGTTTAGCTGATGTTGGGATAAACATATCTCATTAAATATTTTTTTGATATGGTCTATTAAAAAATTTAAAGTTGTCATAGGTAGAATTTACATGTTTCATAAGCCTATCCATTCGCCACACCAGTAGTCTGAATTATATGGCTTACTATGGTGCCAGGATTAAGGCAAGAATAAAATTGCTTCAAGGAAGCAGATTTCTTTTATCAATATTGAAATCTGTGCCGAAATGAAAGTATACATAATTTTCATAGGTATCAAGTCGATGTTTATATAGTGTTTCATAGACATCAAAATAAATTAAGTTTTGTCTTATGTAATTTGCTGTAATTTATAATAAATCTTGTGTGTATACTTTTAAGGATATAAAGTCTATGGTGCTTGAATAAGGAATGATAAAGTATATAGTAGACTATTGCTCTTTTTTATTTGTAAGGGGAGGACTAAATCATAGAATATTATTCATAGTTAGTTATTGATATCCTTCATTGTGAATGATTTGCTCATTTAACCTTGTTTTTTTGTTATTTGGTCTTTGCAGGAAATCTGAAATGGAATACTATGCCATGTTGGCCAAGACTGGTGTGTACCATTATTCTGGTGGCAACACAGACCTTGTAACAGCATGTGGCAAGTACTTCAGAGTGTGCTCCTTTGCCATCACTGATCCTGATGACTCTGATATTATCCGAACAATGCCAACTGAATAACTGCAGGTGAGTTGGAAGGAATACAATGTTTAGTTAGTATTTTATATTACCATTATGTGTGGAGTACTGTATAGACATATAGTGTTTAGTTTCCTAATTGAGTACTATTCTTTAGTACATTATTTCATAACTTGTGAAAGAAATGTAGAGCTTATCCATTCAGCTGCTACAGTCATACATGAATACTACTTAGTGGGTACTGTACTGCACATTATGACCACCTATTCCCAATTGTTTGTTATAAGTCACTGCAACATTAGTCAACCCCTTCCTATTATCTCAAGTGTAAACATAGCTTTGACCCCATTTTGGTAATGCCCTTTATTTTTGCCCTAATAATGTAAAACTAAACTTCCTGGACCTTTTCATACAAATACGTTTGTCTAATTGTAAATCTGACTTTGTCAGATTTCCGGAGTTCTCCTTCACCAACATTATCTCTCAAACCTTGTTTCACGTTCTGCCTTGTCCTCCCCCTTCTCAATGATTTCTGTGGTTTTGTCTATATTTTCACTGAACATATCAGGCTCGGCATCTACAAGCACAGCTTTTCCCAGTGGATTGTTTGTATTGAAAGATTCAATTTAGTGGCTGTAACAACTCAAACTTTGCAAAATGGAAGCACTTATTAGTTTAGGAAATTAATCAAGATGTTGAATATTCCTGAAAATATTTTAGCATAATTTCTATGAAGGTTTTAAGGATCCTTAATGCAGGCTGGATGATTATTATTATTATTATTTGTGTGGAGAATTTATACTATAAAATGTAATTTGGACAAGTATAGTGTCTTCCTACTTTGTTTGGCTGAACTGTAGCTTGCATCAAATGTAACTATATGTGAGAGGCATGTGAGTACAAAGTTAGCAGTCTTCACCCCACAATAATAGGCAAATACTATGTATTATGGGTCCTGTTTCACAAGTTTATGCCTATCCATTCGCCACACCAGTAGTCTGAATTATATGGCTTACTATGGTGCCAGGATTAAGGCAAGAATAAAATTGCTTCAAGGAAGCAGATTTCTTTTATCAATATTGAAATCTGTGCCGAAATGAAAGTATACATAATTTTCATAGGTATCAAGTCGATGTTTATATAGTGTTTCATAGACATCAAAATAAATTAAGTTTTGTCTTATGTAATTTGCTGTAATTTATAATAAATCTTGTGTGTATACTTTTAAGGATATAAAGTCTATGGTGCTTGAATAAGGAATGATAAAGTATATAGTAGACTATTGCTCTTTTTTATTTGTAAGGGGAGGACTAAATCATAGAATATTATTCATAGTTAGTTATTGATATCCTTCATTGTGAATGATTTGCTCATTTAACCTTGTTTTTTTGTTATTTGGTCTTTGCAGGAAATCTGAAATGGAATACTATGCCATGTTGGCCAAGACTGGTGTGTACCATTATTCTGGTGGCAACACAGACCTTGTAACAGCATGTGGCAAGTACTTCAGAGTGTGCTCCCTTGCCATCACTGATCCTGATGACTCTGATATTATCTGAACAATGCCAACTGAATAACTGCAGGTGAGTTGGAAGGAATACAATGTTTAGTTAGTATTTTATATTACCATTATGTGTGGAGTACTGTATAGACATATAGTGTTTAGTTTCCTAATTGAGTACTATTCTTTAGTACATTATTTCATAACTTGTGAAAGAAATGTAGAGCTTATCCATTCAGCTGCTACAGTCATACATGAATACTACTTAGTGGGTACTGTACTGCACATTATGACCACCTATTCCCAATTGTTTGTTATAAGTCACTGCAACATTAGTCAACCCCTTCCTATTATCTCAAGTGTAAACATAGCTTTGACCCCATTTTGGTAATGCCCTTTATTTTTGCCCTAATAATGTAAAACTAAACTTCCTGGACCTTTTCATACAAATACGTTTGTCTAATTGTAAATCTGACTTTGTCAGATTTCCGGAGTTCTCCTTCACCAACATTATCTCTCAAACCTTGTTTCACGTTCTGCCTTGTCCTCCCCCTTCTCAATGATTTCTGTGGTTTTGTCTATATTTTCACTGAACATATCAGGCTCGGCATCTACAAGCACAGCTTTTCCCAGTGGATTGTTTGTATTGAAAGATTCAATTTAGTGGCTGTAACAACTCAAACTTTGCAAAATGGAAGCACTTATTAGTTTAGGAAATTAATCAAGATGTTGAATATTCCTGAAAATATTTTAGCATAATTTCTATGAAGGTTTTAAGGATCCTTAATGCAGGCTGGATGATTATTATTATTATTATTTGTGTGGGGAATTTATACTATAAAATGTAATTTGGACAAGTATAGTGTCTTCCTACTTTGTTAGGCTGAACTGTAGCTTGCATCAAATGTAACTATATGTGAGAGGTATGGGAGTACAAAGTTAGCAGTCTTCACCCCACAATAATAGGCAAATACTATGTATTATGGGTCCTGTTTCACAAGTTTATGCCTATCCATTCGCCACACCAGTAGTCTGAATTATATGGCTTACTATGGTGCCAGGATTAAGGCAAGAATAAAATTGCTTCAAGGAAGCAGATTTCTTTTATCAATATTGAAATCTGTGCCGAAATGAAAGTATACATAATTTTCATAGGTATCAAGTCGATGTTTATATAGTGTTTCATAGACATCAAAATAAATTAAGTTTTGTCTTATGTAATTTGCTGTAATTTATAATAAATCTTGTGTTTATACTTTTAAGGATACAAAGTCTATGGTGCTTGAATAAGGAATGATAAATTATATAGTAGACTATTGCTCTTTTTTATTTTTAAGGGGAGGACTAAATCATAGAATATTATTCATAGTTAGTTATTGATATCCTTCATTGTGAATGATTTGCTCATTTAACCTTGTTTTTATGGTTTCTTTGTTATTTGGTCTTTGCAGGAAATCTGAAATGGAATACTATGCCATGTTGGCCAAGACTGGTGTGTACCATTATTCTGGTGGCAACACAGACCTTGTAACAGCATGTGGCAAGTACTTCAGAGTGTGCTCCTTTGCCATCACTGATCCTGATGACTCTGATATTATCCGAACAATGTCAACTGAATAACTGCAGGTGAGTTGGAAGTAATACAATGTAGTTGCTTTTATCTCCCTTGTGTTTGCAGTCCCACTTCACTATCATCTCCCTCATCTTATAGGGTCTTCCAGGCCTGCATCATCAATCAAATTTCACCCATAAATGAATGAAGTAGGGAATGAGGAAATACCTGTCCACCAAGTTTTTCCTATGGCTAAAATTGTTCTTGTATGAGTGTGGTCCTTTATGCTGCTGGCAGTTTAGAGTTTAAGAATGAACATACTATGTATACATATTTTGCATTTGAAAGTGATTGTACAGTTGGAAACATAAAAACACTTCAGTCCCACAGTTATAGAAAGAGCTTAGTATGATACTGTAATATGATCTGTTCACTTCACTCTTTAACTGGATGACTGTTTGGAAGTTTTGATGGGTGAGATTAAAGTAAACTTAGGCACCCAACTGGGCTAGTGGGTGCAAAATTGCTTTTCTGACAATTTTCAGGAATACATTTTCTCAGGAGCTTTCACATAGAATTTTTCTGTGTAAACATCCGTTGGTCATATGTTGAATTATTATTGGAAGGCTACTGTTTTCTCCATACTACTTTAGTACCCTAGGATATGTGTAGGGATATTTTGTAAAAGAGTTTGAAATAATCAGTAACCCTCCAAATTTGGCCAGAAAACAGACTTGTGCTCTGAACCAGGGTATATGTTTTGTAGCATAGTTTGCAGGAATAAGTAGTCCCTCCCCTTCTTCCACAACAGATGACCCACACTTTAAGAGAGCAGATGCCAGGTAGGTAACTTCTGCAATAAACTCTATAGCAGTATTCTTGTGTTTGATGATATAGTTAATGAAATCTCGTGTACTTTCTTTACAGGTTGGGTCACCTCCCTTTCTTGGGTAGCACTAATGTGAAGCAGAGTTTGCCTTTCCTAGTCTTCTTGGAGCATCATCTTCCCTCTTGGTGTATGTATGGTGTACCCTGCAATCTATGGCTACTTAGGGACTGCAGTGGCCAGTTATCATATGCCTGGCATCAGCACCCCGCATCTTTTGAGGGGGAAGTGTTTCTATGTATTTGAAAAGTCACTTTTTCCACTTTTGTACTTTCTCTAGTTTCAGTGGTGAGAGTGAATCTTATGAAGCAGTATCACAGATACCAACATACTATTTTTAGACTTTTGACCATCAAGAGGTTATCCACATCTACAACTCAGGTGGGCTAGGGATTGTGGTGCCCTACTCTACCACCCAAGGTTAAATGTATGTCAATGCAAAAGTAAATATTTGTAGTTTTATTGTATTTAGGAGTTCACTTCTGAATTGAGTTAAAGATATACATGTATACAATTAGCTTATAGATTCTTGCAATATCTTCACCAAACTTGAATTTCTTACCAGGGCGTTTGTAGTTTCCATCAATAAACTTGTTACAAAATCCATTACAGGTGAATTATTCAGGAACTGGCCAGATGACCTCATTCACCAGTAATTGATTTCCTGAAACTAATTTTTCTCCCCATGTTCACTTTCAACCCATTGAAAGCCGTTTTTCTTAACCAACTTTTACCATGTTGGAAAGGCACAGACAACATATGTGCAGCAGTACATCTTGCTTGTTAGGTCCACAAGCCTCACCTGTAGAACAAAAGAGTATGTATGTACAAAGTTCTGCTAAAGATTTCAAGCATACAGGAATTTTGCAAAACCTGTAACAACCTCTTCCAAACAAATCCCTCGGATTGCCTATAACACTCCTCTACACAGTTCAAATGATTTTATAACTTCTCATCCTGTCAAGTCTTCATCCTCACTAGCATATTAAATATCTATTTCTAACCAATGCTAAATTTAATTAAACTCAAAATTGCTCTATTTTAAAGTTCCCCTCATCATCCAAAGGTTACTCAGTAACCAAGATCACATTACACAAACTGTCCCTCTGGACTATCATCTTTCTCTTAAATGGCCAAATCACTCATCACACACTCTTGTCTCGTTCCAAATTCTCATATAGGCCATAAGCCTTCCCTCACCATCATAAATTTTCTCCAAAATTAAACTCATAAAATGTTTCTCCATCTGCCTTACAGGTGTCTTCTACCTGTAACCTTACCTAGTCAATACTATTTAGACTTACATCTAGCTCTGCTCTCCCTCATTTGTCAAGGGGTAGAATAAATTGCCTTCTACTGTCTTGATACATCACCAGTCAGCCAACATACCCTCCTCAACCACTCAGTGGCAGTCTCCTTTGTGCTTTACCATCCGTCATCATTCTTCAAATCCTTAACCACTTAATTTCTGCTTTTTTAGAGATTATATTTTATCAATGTCTTGCCTGCCTCATTCTTTCAAATTCTCACACCTGCCTCGCTGCATATTTCTGGTCGCCACATCATCTCCCCCCTCCTAAAGACACAATACTCCTCAGACTACCATACAGATTTCTACTCCTGAAACCTGTACCTTCATATCTAACTCCTTGCTTACTGTTAATTTTACTCTACCTCAATCGGACTACTCCAAACCTACCTAGAATCGGAAAAAAAATCCTTAGTAAAGTTTAAATTAACCTAAAGTTTAAATCAACAACCCTTACTACCCAGCCTCATCGAGCTGGAAAAAAAAAAAAAAAAAACTTCAGGACACGACTCGCCTCAGTTTAAGGGATTACAGATGGTCCTTTCCACAACTAGAAGTCATCCACTCTTTCCCTTTCCTGTAATGGTGATTTATGGGATGTTTGAAGCCACGGTTGACAATTCTGTGCACACATCACTGCAAAAAAAATACAGTATAAATAATAATACGGCCAATATAAATACTCTATACAAGTTGTATACAATACAACACTAGTTCAAATAAATATGCATCGTTCAACAGAGCATAAATTACACCCTATGAGGGAGAAGCCTTTATTGACTGTTTGCTGCTGCTTCAACTTTATTGACTGTTTGCTTCTGCTTCAAATCAAGGCTTGAAACAAGAGTGAATACAGTCTACTCATACAGTCTTTACTCAATATGAAACCTTAAGGGGGAAGTACTTTTGGAAAACGATTCCTCCAAACTATTCCAGGCAACAGGATACCATTATTTTTCTTCATTTGGGTCTGTTTCCTGGCATACTTTGGAGGAATCAAGGCATTCCAATGTAACAAGTGAATTACCCCCATAACTCAAAGCTACAACTACGGTACTCTTGGAAGAGAATGGATGACAAGCGGATCTAGGGCCATATGCAAGGACATTCATGGTGTTGACGTGGTACAGTTTCATACCCATAAAACTGAGCCATCGTACCAGAACCATGCCATTGTCAACTGCAACAATAAACACTTATAAGGTTTATATTATAATCAATAGGAACTACCACCAAGACCAGAGGAATTGTTTGCCATTATTTTAGTCTCTAAACTACAAGGTGAATAAATATAATGAGTGTCTCAGAAGCCTATCATTATACTCCATTCAGATGAAAGGTGCATCCGTCTCCTAGCCGGTTTATGAGTGATTGGTTGATTTGATGTGAGAAATTGATGATAATGCTCGTTCGTCTGTCCAAGCTTTAATTATCTTTGATCTTATGAATAAAATGAAGTATAACAAGTGTGTTTTAGTAAAGCATTTATTTAGTAACCAAGCTACTGAAATTAGAGATACGGTTGTAAAAACACTTGAAGGGTTAATTCTTTTCTGAAGTTTGAAGAGTTTTCTGTTTTCTAAGAATTATTATCCTGCATTTTATGTTGCTAATAGGAAGTTCTATACGAACATGGCAGGAAGAAAGATTAGGTTAGTGTTCTTCAGTTAATCATTAGCTTTCACGTTCTATATACTGTACATTTAACATAGAAAATTAATACCGACAAGTAAATTATATATCGTAACAAGTAAGGTTTGTTACAAGCATGGTCTAGACCAGTGGTTCTTAACCTTTTTACCCCTATGACCCACTGACATATTCCTGGGCAGTGCTGTGACCCCCCTTGCACGGGGGGTGGGGCGAGCCTAAGCAGCTGGGGGATTTTTTTTTTTTAAATATGAGCAACCATAGGTGTAATTTGAAGCTACTTATAAAGGAAAATTTTAGAATTTGTATTTCTTAAAAATTAGCTGTAGGCTACATCCAAAGTTTACAATACAAAAACCAATTTTCCCCCAACCCTTCGTGACCCCCAGGTTAATAACCGCTCCTCTAGACAGTAGTTACTAGTTATTTTTTTTACTCACGAGTAAAGCCATTTTACCAGTCTGGTCCGCCGCATTAATGTTTACCACTTCCTACCTAGCATTTTTTACTCCACTATTGTAAAATCACCCTACTATCAAAGAACGAATGGGATGGTTCTATGGTAAGAAAATAACCAACAAATGAATTATTAACGTAAATAGATCAACAGAAACTTCCACTTCACCATGAAGTTAGCTGTAAAAAATATGCAGCTCAAGAGAACAGCTTAATTCACGACAGAAACTAAACAGTCGCCAAACACAAGAAAAAAAAAAAAAATTAAAAAAAAAAAGGTACAGTGTATCCTCACTCCACGATGTCTACCAGAACACAAACTTACAGGCAGGTCAACAACCTCGTTACCTTCCTCAGTTCTCACCAAGTTTTTAGGTCATGCGAACTTGAGGATTCACCACTTATGTTTCGCAATGACATTTTTCCCATATTTAAAGGCAGGTGGGGCGTCGATCGAACATTTGCGAGTATGAACTTTAATTATCCCTCCAGCGATGGTTTAAAGTTTCAAAGAAGGTTCGAATATCTTTAGGAAAATATGGTACAGTTGATCAGTTAGAGTTTTCCCTCTTAACGGTCGATAGTTTAAAGTCTAAAGTAATTTGGGAATTTATTAGTTATCTATTCAGCGTTATAAATAATTTTTTTTTTCTAACAAGGCTGAATAAAGTTGAATTATTGGGTCGTGGTAATTTTTTTGGTAAATTAGTAAGTGTTCACCGATTATTTTCGTTTTGAGAAGATATCACAAGTCAGTTTAATTAAAATACTCTCGTTTGGATTTAAGACTAACTTGAACAAAGCCGTATGATCTTGATTATGAGACTCGATAAGACTTATAGAATATATAGCTAGAGTATACATTTGCTTGTTTGGAAAAAGCACACCCAGTCCCTTATATACATATATCAGGCCTTCATTTCACGTCGCACACCCTCCGAAACAAAATCCCCAATCCCTGTTGGAGGAGGGAGCAATCCCCACCGCACAACCGCATCCCCTTGGGGCACTACAAGGGGCACAGCTATGTTTGCATCCATAGCAAGGCCCGACAGCAAAAGCTGGTTTACCCCTGCCACTTCACTGCAGGGCAAACTCCTCCACCAGCATTCAGCAGGCCATGGGCCACACTCAATGCAGGCCCCTCCTCCAAGGACCGTGAAGCCACGTCCATTCTTCAAGCCCAGCTCTCTCTCTACACATATCCCAATAATTCTTTCACCACTCATTTATTCCCGGCACCCCATACCTACCCACAACCCCATCCCCCACTCTTACATTCAAATTCCCCAAAAGTACGATGTTCATATTCTGCCCAAAACTCTGTATACAGTCCTCCAATTCATTCCAAAACTGTCCTCTCTCCACCTCATCCCTCTCACTTCCTGGCCCATACGCACTCACAAACACCCATGTCTCCTGACCAAATTTTACTCTTACCCACTTCAACCATGCCGACAACTCCCTCCACTCCACCACATTCCGATTCACTTCTGCACTCAGAATCAAAGCCACTCCTTCCCTAGCTCTTCCCCTCTCCACCCCTGACACTCTACCACTCACACAACCAAACTCACATTCACCTTTCCCTTTCAACTTTGTCTCACTCAATGCTAGTACATCCAACTTTCTTTCAACAAACACTCTCCCAATCTCCTCCCTCTTACCTACAACCTTACTACATCCATGCACATTCATTGTCTCAATTTTGATATTCTTGGGGTTTCTGGAAGTACAAATACTTCACTCCCCCCTTTTCCTTTGTATGTTCTCCATGACGAAATTGCTACAAACCAGAGTTTAGTTATTTAATAATATAACTCAAACTTAAAAATGAAGCAACATTTCTTCAATATGATACTTAACTAAGAGTGTAATAAAGTTTTAGTACATTTGAGCACCTTGGTTCCTCCAAAGTATGTCAGGAAACACCAGATAATTACAAGTAGGCTATTGGTGGCCTGTTGTTGTTGCTTGGAATAGTTTAGAGGAATCAATTGCTCCAGTTTTACCAACACTGTACGACTTTCAATCGTCTTTCAATCACTTTACCCATCAAATTTTCACGGTCAAAGAAATACTTAAAATTTTACACAAATTCAAAGGGAACTTAAATAAAACCCCATCTAGATTCTACCTAAAACTATCCCAAAGTAAAACAGACACCCATATTTAACCCATATCTAGTACAAACATGAACAGCCAGCTTCATTTAAGAGATAAATTAACCTCCGAACACCAACTCACCTTATCATAGTTTTAAGAGATGATGCATGTTTAAGTATGTAGCTTAATAGTCCTTTTCACCACCAGTAGACAGACAGACAGCCTTTAGTCTCTCCCTCCTGTAACTGTGGTTGTAAGGGACTCCGGAAGCCACGGGTTGCCAAGATGTTCGTTCAGCTGTACAGTAGGTCATCACAAGAAGGCTGCACGCACAAACACACACACACACTACTGCAAAAAAAAAGAAAAAAATACTATTTTAAGGTACACGCACACTACTGCAAAAAAACAAAACAAACTATCTTAAGTTCCATTCTATACTTAATAAAATGTAAAGTGTTAAGTCATAGCTATACAAAAATTAATACTGCAACATTCTTACATGTAAACACAATTCCAGTGCATGTGTGTGTCCCTAGCTAGCACACCGAAACTTATTTATTATACTACTTACTGTTGGAACAATATTTTTGGGAAGAGTGTAAATTTGTTTACTGGGAACAAATTATTTATCCGTTAATCAATGAAAGTATTAACGTTAACCACCAACAATAACTTCAACAGGAATAGTCACCATACCGGGGAAATGAACAATAAAAATAGACCAGCTAAAAAATATAGTAAATATCCTAATAAATTTAACGGGAGAGTATTATAGGAGTTAAATGGTAGGATAAATATTCCTCCAAACTATGTCACTAAACAGATAGATCCCCATTAAAGTAATATTAATGTAGTCAGTTTCCGGGAATAGTGAGGAGGAACCAGTAGCCTTCCAATATTTACAATAAGAGAATTATTTCCCCCAAAGACGGACAATAAACAACAATTAAGACTCACCAGCCACAAGATCAACAGGCACCATAATATTCAAGAACATTTGTGGTGCATACGATGGCGTGGTACCGATACGACGACGACTCCATAGATAAACAATTGAGCCATTGTACCGGTACTACACTATCATAATTATACACCATCAATGTTCTTGAATATAGCCCCTCAACACATGGAGATACGTCCTCACTCCTCGACGTCTACTAGAACACTGACACCGTGACACGCAGTGATGCCAACTCAAATTTTTGGAATCCGCTAGACTAGTCAAGAAAATCCGCTAAATCATAGGTAAAGCTCTTACAATTTTCCGCTAGATTGGCTTTTAAAATCCGCTAGTTACTCTTGTAAAGTTCAATTTTATTTCCGCTAGATAATTTCTAAATCCTCTAGATCTAGCCGAGAATCCGCCAAGTTGGCATCACTGGTGACACGTGACAATACTTACACAGTGTTGCCAGGCCTGCTTGACGAAAATTCTCCAACTTTAATATCAGAATTTCCCTTTTTACCTCAATAATTTCCTGTTTACTCTTGAACATTAAGTAAGGGGGCTTTTTGTTATTTCGTCTGGTAGAAATTTCTCTGTTTACTCTTGAACAATCTTTATAAACACTTTCCCTGTGTGGACTTCAATATTTCCTAAAACAGAGAAATTTCCCTGCATCTGGCAACACTGCTGACTGGCTTACTGCTGGCCTCCCTCGTCACCTTTCACCCTCCCTCCCTCCCCCAGGTCTCACCAAGTTCAAAGTTCCATATTTTCTGGTCGAACCGTTCAGCTTGGGGATTAGACTCGTTCTGTTTCGAAAAGCGCAGTTGACATTATTAAAGATATTCTATATATTTAATGGCATATTAAGGACCCTGTGATCGTGCATGAAAAGTGGAGGCTTCTGATTCCTCCTGATCATGCCACGAAACAAGCTCCTTCCATATAGGTGGAGTTTCGTGGCAGTATTTGAAGGACTAATTTTTCTCCAATTTTCTGACTACATCACAGGGTCCTTAATTGATCGAAAAATTAGTTACCATGAGTGTTATATTTTATTTTCTTTCCTGGTGTTGGTTTAATTAAGGGGGTAATTCACTATTATTACATTGGAGTGCCTTGATTCCTCCAAAGTATGCCAGGAAACAGAGCCAGAAGAGCAAAAATAATGGTGATGTTCTGTTGCTTGGAATAGTTTGGAGGATTCAGCAGTTGCT
Organism: Petrolisthes cinctipes; assembly: GCA_033782935.1. Classification (NCBI taxonomy): domain Eukaryota; kingdom Metazoa; phylum Arthropoda; class Malacostraca; order Decapoda; family Porcellanidae; genus Petrolisthes; species Petrolisthes cinctipes. The sequence continues at coordinate 9,981 of JAWQEG010002845.1, read as the reverse complement.
CCAGATTTACAAACACAAAATTTCCCCTTTTAAAGCTTTCATGAGTGTCAGAATATCTCTCTCTCTATCTCTCTCTTTCTCTATCTCTCTCTCATTACAGCGGTGGATAGTTCAACTTTTGTTTTATTGTATTAATAATTTTTAGAGTTTAATAATTATTTTGTCATATGGTTACCATTTTATATACTATATTATTAATTTTGTGCACAAAGAAGGGAAAATATAAAGTACACAAGATAAAAAGATATAACAATCAAAGAAGATGTCAATTAACACAATATACCAGTAGTACGTAAGTAAGGGAGAGCAATAATTAAACAGTTTCAACCTCCTCAGAGAGAGAGAGAGAGAGATTAGAGCAGACTTTAACTTTTACATTACGTGAGAGAGAGGGGGTGGGGTATTTTATTATGAAGGAAGTTTCGTATGCATATAATACATCGTAACGTGATGGCCAAAGTAAACAACGTACAGTCGGCGGCAGAAGTCCTGTCGCCTCACCTGCTTCACCGAGACCAAGATCTACCTAGACAGGTCTGCCAGACAGGTGACGAAAATAAGCCCATCTCGCGCAGGGTTGCTCCTTGACGTCATCTTCGGCTCTCACCTCACTCTCTCATACAAGGGAGAGTGCAGGGTAATATCCACCACTCCACCCCACTCTAATCTCCACCACTCCACCCCACTCTAATCGCCACCACTCCACACCACTCTAATCTCCACCACTCCACACCACTCCACTCAGCATACCCGTGACGCCCTAACCAGCCTGGGGCCACCACTACCACTACTACTATCACCACCACTACTACCACCACTACTACCACCACCACCACTACTACCACCACAACCACTACCACCACCACAACCACTACCACCACCACCACTACCACCACCACCGCTACTACCACCACCACTACCACCACCACCACAACCACTACCACCACCACCACTACCACCACCACAACCACTACCACCACCACTACCACCACCACTACTACCACCACTACTACTACCACTACCACTACTACCACCACCACTACTATCACCACCACCACTACCACCACCACCACCACCACAACCACCACTACCATTACTACCACCACCACCATCACTATTACCACTACCACTACCATTTTAAGCTGTATGCCCATCCCTTTGAATTAGAGAGTGGTGCCTCCTTAGGGTATAATTTGGGCTTCTGCTGTCACCTCTGTCAGTCCTTCCACCCAAGACTGCTTTCTACGTGACCCAACCTATACCTACCTACCTACATGGCCTTCCTTCATTCCATTCCTTATTCCCTTTCTTATGGTCTTCTCTCTCTCTCCTTCCTTCCTCCCTCCTTCCCTTTTTCATTGTCTCTGTTCTTTCCTCTCTCCCTTCCTCCTTCCCTTTCTCCTTCTTTACCTCTGTTCTTTCCTTTCTCTTTTCTTTCCCTTTTTTCTTATCTCTGTTCTTTCTTCCTCCCTTCCTCATTTCCTTTCTCCTTGTCTCTGTTCTTCCCTTTCTCCTTATCTCTTCTCCCTTCCTTCTTCCCTTTCTCCTTCTTTACCACTGTTCTTCCTCCCTTCCTTTCTCCCTCCTTTCTTTTCTCTGTTCTTTCTCCTTTCCTTCCTCCCTCCTTCCCTTTCTCCTTATCTTCCTTCCTTCCTTTCTCCCTACATCAGTTCTTACGTTTTTTCTTGCCTCTGTTCTTTCTTTTCTTCCTTTCTACTTCCCTTCGTTATTCCCCCCTTCCTTCCTTCCTCGTATAATCCCTTCCTTCCTCCCTTCCTTCCTTTTTATCTTTGTTATTTCCATTCTTCCTTCCTTCGTTATTCCCTTCCTTCCTTCATTCATTATTCCCTTCTTTTCTTCCTTCCTCCCTACCTCCCTCCCCTTTCCTTCCTTCCCCTCCCTACCTCCCTCCCTCCCCCTTCCTTCCTTCCCCTCCCTACATCCCTCCCTCACTCTACCTTCTTCTCTCCCTCCTTTTCTTCCACCAACACACTATATTTAATTTTATTTATGGTAAACTGGAGGGCTACAGAATCCTCCAAAATAAGCCACGAAACAGATCCCCTATTAGCAACACTGAGGGTATAAGTTTCCTGGAATAGTTTGGAGGAATCAGTAACCTTAAAAAAAAAGAAAAACAGAAAAGAAAAAAATTAATAATAATAATAATAATAATAAAAAAAAATATATATATATAATAATAAAAATAATAATAATAATAATAATAATAATAATAATAATAATAATAATAATAATAACAATAATAATTAAAAAAATAAATATATATAAAAAATAATAAAAAAAAGAGGTTTTCCCATTAATTAAACAACCTGGAGAATATATTGATGGAATTATATTTGGTGCCCCGACAGCGAGGTCATATGGCGCCCGAGGAAGAATGTGATCGAGAGGTGGGACAGTAAGCACAAAATGTAACAGATGAAAAGGAAAACAAAAGAAGAGATAATTGAAGAAGTGAAAGCCCCCATTTAGTGGCCTATTAAGTAACCAGGAGATATTTTAGATCGACTCCCTGTGATGTAGTCAGAAAATTGGAGATAAAAGAGTCCTTCAAAAATTGCCACGAAACATAACTTAATATGGAAGGAGCTTGTTTCGTGGCATAGTCAGGAGGAATCAGATCACTCCAATTCCCATACACGATCACAAGGTCCTTAAGGGGGAAGTTTTGTGTTAGTAAATCTGGAGCTGCAACTGAATCCTCCAAACTATTCCAAGCAACAGAACACTATTATTTTTTGCTCTTCTGGTCCTGTTTCCTGGCATACTTTGGAGGAATCAAAGCACTCCAATGTACCAAAAAAGAATTACCACCTAAATTTCTTGTTCTTCTCAATAAATGTAATAAAAGACGATACAAATTAAACCAAAATATTACACAACTGAATATTATTACCCCTCCATCATCCCACCTTCCCCTTCCCCCCATCTCTCCCCCTCCATCATCCCACCTTCCCCTTCCCCCCCTTTCACTACCCCTCCATCATCCTCTCACTCCCCCCCTCCCCTCCATCACCCCACCTTAGCCCCCCCGCCCCCCCCTCTCACTACCCCTCCATCATCCTCTCACTCCCCCCCCTCCCCTCCATCACCCCACCTTAGCCCCCCCGCCCCGCCCCCTCTCCCCCCCCCCACCATCCTCTTACGTTACCCTGTACTTACACCATTTACTGATCTATTTTCTCATTTCCATCATTCCCTTCTTCTCTCACACTTTTATCTCACCCTATACTTAAACCATTTTCATTCATTATCCTTCACCTCCTCCTCCTCCTCCTCCTCCTCCTCCTCCTCCTCCTCCTTATCTTCTTCTCCTCCTCCTCCTCCTCCTCCTCCTCCTCCTCCTCCTCCTCTTCTTCTTCTTATTCTTCTCTTCCTCTCATCCTCCTCCTCCTTTTCTTCTCCACTCCTCTCCTTCACTCTCTCTTCTTCTCTCCTCCTCACTGGGTTGGTGTGTACATTAGATCGTCTTGATTCCTCCAAAGTATGCCAGGAAACAGGACCAAATGAGAAAAAAAAAAAAAAAAAAAAAAATATATATATATTTATATTATGGTGGCCTGTTGTTGTTGTTGTTGTTGTTGCTTGGAGGAAATAAGTTGCTCCAGATTTACCACCAATGCTAGTCTGAATATTAATAGGAGGTTCGTGAGTCCTTCAAATATTGCCACGAAACACACACACACACACACACACACCTATATTGAAGGAGCTTGTTTGTTTCGTGGCATATAGTCAGGAGGAATCAGAAGCCTCCATCATGTCTCATACACAATCACAGGGTTCCACGAAACACACACACACACACACACACACACACACACACACACACCTATATTGAAGGAGCTTGTTTGTTTCGTGGCATATAGTCAGGAGGAATCAGAAGCCACCAGTTAAATTATTTTCTCCTCTACATTTATCATCTCTCGTTTCCTTCACACTCTTCTTACGTTAATTTTTACACTCGAATTATTCTACTATCTATACTCGTTTAATTATTATTTTATTATTATTATTATTATTATTTTTTTTAGTACATTTATTTTGTTGTTCAGTATTTCCATCTTTCTCAACACACACAAAAAAAAAAAAAAAAAAAAAAAAAAATCGTGTTATTCCTTAGTTAATTTACGTGTTTCTCTTCCTTGCATACAAAACCATTATGTTAATTTACAGTATATTTTCATTATTTTCGTCTTCCTCGTCTCCACCCCCCCCCCAAAAAAAAATCATGTATCGTTAATTAATTATATACATATACTTTCCTATATATTTGTTTCTTATTTCCTTCATCCACGCTCTTCGGCTATTTTATATTCACACACACACACACACACACACACACACACACACACACACACACACACACACACACACACACACACACACACACACACACACACACACACACACACACACACACACACACACACACACACATACACACACACACACACACACACACACACACACACACACACACACACTCTCACTCTCACTCTCTCTCTCTCTCTCTATCTCTCTCTCTCTCTCTCTCTCTCTCTCTCTCTCTCTCTCTCTCTCTCTCTCTCTCTCTCTCTCTCTCATCCAAAAGTATAATATTAAGTTGGTACTGATGACTGATTCTTCATTTTATATATATTTTCTTTTACACATCTCTCTTCTTTCTTCATTTAAACCATTATCCTATTTTATATTTACATCATCTTTCTCCCCTCCCTCCCTTCCTTCTCCTCCATCCCCAAGCATCTATTCTCTCTTTTTCCTTCATTTACAGCATTATCCTATTCTATATTTATTCTTCCTTTTCCTTCATTTACACTATTATCCTACAAGTATCCATTCTTTCTTTTTCCTTCATTTACAGCATTATCCTATTTTATATTTACATCATCTTTCTCCCTTCCTCCCTCCCTCCCTCCACCCAACCAAAAGTTTAATGTTGGTGCTTGTGGTTGACTCTCTTTATGGAAGCGAGCGTGCCCGGCAGATTATGCGTCCTGGCCCTCCCCTACCCCCTCATTAGTGGCAGGTAATGAGCTCAGAGTCATATTATGATATCAGAGGGGAGGCGAGGGGCCATATTACCACGTCCAGACCAGACTAGACATCCATCAAGGCGAGCTGGATGGCTGGATGGTTGGTTGGTTGGTTGGTTGGTTGAAGGGATGGTTGGTTGGGTGAAGGGATGGTTGGTTGTTTAGTTGGGTGAGTGGCTGGATGGTTGGTTGGTTGGGTGAAGGGATGGTTGGCTGTTTAGTTGGGTGAGTGGCTGGATGGTTGGTTGGTTGGTTGGGTGAAGGGATAGTTGGTTGGTTGTTTAGGAGGGTGAGTGGAAGGGTGGTTGGTTGGTTGGGTGAAGGGATGGATGGTTGGTTGGGTTGGTTGGTTGGAAGGGTGAGTGAAAGGGTGGTTGGTTGGTTGGGTGAAGGGATGGATGGTTGGTTGGTTGGTTGGTTGGTTGGAAGGGTGGTTGGTTGGTTGGTTGGTTGATTGGGTGAAGGGATGGTTGGTTGGCTGATTGGGTGAAGGGATGCTTGGTTGGTTGGTTGGGTGAAGGGATGGTTGGTTGGTTGGGTGAAGGGATGGTTGGTTGGTTGGTTGGGTGAAGGGATGGTTGGTTGGTTGGGTGAAGGGATGGTTGGTTGGTTGGTTGGGTGAAGGGATGGTTGGTTGGTTGGTTGGTTGGCTTGTTGGTTGGTTGGTTGGATGGATGGGTGAGTGGGTAGATGGTTAGTTGTTTAGGTGGTTGTTTGGTTGGTTAGTTGGTTGAAGGATGTTTGGATGGGTAGATGGATGGTTGGTTAGTTGGATGGGTGAGTGGAAGGGTGGTTGGTAGTTTAGTTGGTTGACTGGTTGGGTGGGTATATGGGTAGGTAGTTAGTTGGTTAGATGGGTGGTTGGTTGGGTAGATAGATGAGTAAGCAGGTGGGTTGATGGATGACTGGTTGGTTGGTTGGTTGGAGAGATGAATTGTTGGGTGGATGGATGAGTGGTTGGGTGGATGGTTGGTTAGGTGAGTGGATAGATGAGTGGATGGCTGGCTGGCTGGCTGGTTGGTTGAATGGTTGGATATGTTGGTTGTTTGGTTGGCTGGTTGAATGGTTGGTAGGATGGTTGGGTGGCTGGGTCGTTGGATATGTTGGTTGTTTGGTTGGCTGGTTGGTTGTTTGGTTGGCTGGTTGAATGGTTGGTAGGATGGTTGAAAGGTTGGCAGTGTAATCTTCTATGCCTGACTTCCTTACATAGCGTTAAATTAATATCTAATCTATTTATTTCTGTTCCACTCTGTCTGTCTTAAATGTAATCTCTACCACACTGTCTGCTTCATGTAATTTGTCACGCTGGCTGTAGAAAATATATAGAAAGGTTAACAGAATAAGGTGCAAGAGAAATTATAAGTAACAGAGCAACAGTAAGTTAATAACAGAAGAAAGTGTAGGTAGAAACGGAACTAAGTAAACAGGTAAACAGAGGGAAGTGAAGGTGGGCTGATAAACAGAGTGAGAAGGTAAATAGAGTGAGAAGGTAAACAGAGTGAGAAGGTAAATAGAGTGAGAAGGTAAATAGAGTGAGAAGGTAAATAGAGTGAGAAGGTAAACAGAGTGAGAAAACAGAGGAAGGGAAGGACGGGTTAACAGATACAGTAGAAGGGACACACGGGTACACACACATACAGACCAAGGAACAGAAGGAGGAAGGGCGTTGGATAAACACTGGTGAACAGAGGAGAGACAGAAGGGTACACACACAGACGAAGGAGCAGAAGGAATATAGAACAGAGACACGCAGTAGGAGACACAGACGGGTACACAGACGAAGAAGAAGAAAGAGGAGGACATTGATGCATAGAGTATAGAACAGAGACACACAGTAGGAGACACAGATATAGAGATACACAGTAGAAGACACACAGACGGGTACACACACATACAAAGAAAAGAAGAAGGTGGTGGTGTTGCTGTATGGATATTACAGAACAAGAGACACAGCAGCAAGACACACAAACAGGTACACACAAACAGGTACACACACAGATTAAGGAGCATGCAGAAGGAGGCGAACAATGCTGGGGTGAGTGGGTCGACTTCAAGGGGCCAGTCAACCAGCCAGCCACACCGACTTTAAACACCAAACGAGGCCTCTTCCAATTCCTCTTCCTTCTCCTCGTGGGCCTCTTCCTCCTCCTCCTCCTCCTTCCCAAACTGGCCTGGTCCCTTATGACTGCTAATGAGGCAGACTGAACCAACCAACCACCTCCACCATCAGGAAGCCACGAGGCAGGAAAGTGGTTTCACACACGCACGCGATCGAAGAATGTCTGGGCTACTTGTTATTTTGTGTGTGTGTGTGTGTGTGTGTGTGTGTGTGTGTGTGTGTGTGTGATATACCTTTAAGCACACCGGATATACTTAAGGGGTTATGTACAGTATCTATACATGTGTGTGTGTGTGTGTGTGTGTGTGTCATTAGCAGTACTTCATTAATTTTGCTTTAGGTGAATTTGAGGGCTACTGATTCCTCCAAAACTGTGCCAGAAAACATAATCACTTCAGAATACGAGTAGTGGGTTTCTGTTTTCCTTCCTTCATTATTGAGAGGGTTTCATAGTTTCCAGTGCCTCGATAACAAACGGCCCGCTTTAAGGGTTTTGACTCCCCTTCGGACCTCAGCCACTCCCTTTTCAATTCTTCGACTGTCCCTTCTTTCCTACTATTTTCTTCGTGTTCTCTCTCTCTCTCTCCCTCTCTCTCTCTCTCTCTCTCTCTCTCTCTCTCTCTCTCTCTCTCTCTCTCCTCTCTCTCTCTCTCTCTCTCTCTCTCTCTCTCTCTCTCTGACTAACGCCAAACGATGCATAAAAAAAATTTGTCCCAATTTCATTCATCTGTCACAGGACTTTTGCTCATGACTGTACTGTACTATAATTAACCTGGACTAACACTCGACGATTTGAAGGCTGGGAGGGAAACACTGGCCGCCATAGTTGTGTGTGTGTGTGTGTGTGTGTGTGTGTGTGTGTGTGTGTGTGTGTGTGTGTGTGTGTGTGTGTGTAACTTTAAGCTCACCTAATGGGTTATGTATACAGTATTGTGTATGTGTGTGTGTGTGTGTGTGTGTGTGTGTGTGTGTGTGTGTGTGTGTGTAACTTTAAGCTCACCTAAGGGGTTATGTATACAGTAATGTGTGTGTGTGTGTGTGTGTGTGTGTGTGTGTATGTGTGTTGTGTGTGTGTGTGTGTGTGTGTGTGTGTGTGTGTGTGTGTGTGTGTGTGTGTGTGTGTGTGGTGTGTATGTGTGTGTGTGTGTGTGTGTGTGTGTGTGTGTGTGTGTGTGTGTGTGTGTGTGTGTGTGTATGTGTGTGTGTGTGTGTGTGTGTGTGTGTGTGTGTGTGTGTGTGTGTGTGGTGTGTGTGTGTGTGTATGTGTGTGTGTGTGTGTGTGTGTGGTGTGTGTGTGGCATAGTGTGCTTGTTGGAGAGAGAGAGAGAGAGAGAGAGAGAGAGAGAGAGAGAGAGAGAGAGAGAGTAAAGGAAGGTGGGTAGAAGAAGAAGAATGGGGGTTGGGGAGGGGGGGGGGTGCCAATAGCGAGGTGATAAGGGTGGGGTTGCTTTGGGTGGGGCTGATTTGGGTGTGGCAGAGTTAAAGTTGGGTGGGGCTATGAAAGATGAGAAGGTGGGGGAGGGGTGGGGTGGGGTGGGGAGAGGAAGGGAGGGGTGTTGTTGGGTGGAGGGGTAGGGTGGGGAGAGGAAAGGAGGGGTGTTGTTGGGTGGAGGGGTTGGGTGGGTGGGGAGGGGTAGGGTGGGGTGGGGGAGGGGGAGGGGTAGGGTGGGGTAGGAGAGGAGAGGAGAGGAGGGGAATGGAGGGGAAGGTAGGGGTGGGGGTAGGATGGGTATGGTGGGGTGGGGTTAGTGTTAGGGGTGAGGTGGGGTGGGGGTTGGTGGTGGGGGGAGGGTGAAGGAAGGGGTATTAGAGAGGGGGGGGTAGAGTATATACTTTTTGTACATACATACATACATACATACATAGACTGGAGCATCTTGAGTCCTCCATAGTATGCCAGGAAACAGAACCAAAATAATAGATATATATAGATGATTGTAGACTGTTGTTGTTGTTGTTGTTGTTGTTGTTGTTGTTGCTTGGAATAGTTTGGAGGAATCAGTTGCTCCAAATTTACCAACACTGTACTACCCTTCCTTAATTAAAAGAGGTGAAGGAATAAAGGTAAATAAAGGTAAAATAAAGGTAATTAAAGGTAAATAAAGGTAAATAAATGGTAAATAAAGGTAAAATAAAGGTAAAATAAAGGTAAATAAAAGGTAAATAAGGGTATATAAAGGTAAATAAAGGTAAATAAAAGGTAAATAAAGGTGAATCAAGGTAAATAAAGGTAAATAAAAGGTGAATAAAGGTGAATCAAGGTAAATAAAGATAAATAAAAGGTAAATAAAGGTGAATAAAGGTAAATAAAGGTAAATAAAAGGTAAATAAAGGTGAATCTAGTAAATAAAGGTAAATAAAAGGTAAATAAAGGTAATTAAAAGGTAAATAAAGGTGAATTAAGGTAAATAAAGAAAAACTAAAGGTAAATAAAGGTAATTAAAAGGTAAATAAAAGGGGGAGAGGGGGGGGGAGAGGGGGGGGGAGAGGGCGGGGAGAGGGGGAGGGGAGAAGGGGGGGGGTAGATGCGGGAGGGAGTGGAGGAGGGCAGAGAGAGAGAGATGTGGATGATGGATGGAGGGAAGTGGATTAAGGAAGGTGGATAGATGGATACGAGTGGAGGAATAGTGGGGAGAGGTGGACGGTGTGGATAAAAAGGAGGAAAAATGTGGAGAGGTGGATGAGAGAGGGTGGAGTAAGTAAGGGGAGAGGTGGATGGTGTGGATAAAGAGAGGAGATAGAATCGGAGATGTGGATGAGGTGGAGGAGGGGTGTGGATAAAGAGAGGAGGAAAAAGAATAG